>JAVQJL010059911.1:0-28553 GCA_036024295.1 Nannoperca obscura | reverse complement strand
CCCCCCAAAAAAACAAAACAAAACAAGTGTGGTTCAATTTAGGGAGACATTAAAATGTACATTTTAAAAATAACAGCAATAATAATAAACCATTATTTCCTGTAGCATAACGATCAATTCAAATATCATCCTGCTATTTAATGCATGTGTTCTATATTCCACATACAGAGAGGCGCGTGTGCACCTTGTTACCACCAACAGATTGTTGAGGTTGATGTCTCCGGCTTGTACAACGTGTGACAGACACTGTAAATACTTTAACACTAAACAGGCCTTTTGAACGGACACGCCTCTGGCTCCAGGGTGCGAGCGTGTGTGTGTGTGGGCGTGTGTGTGTGTGTGTGTGTGTGGCACAGAGAGGGAGTCCTGCCCTTTTCAGCGTGCTAACTG
This sequence comes from Nannoperca obscura, assembly GCA_036024295.1. Taxonomy (NCBI): domain Eukaryota; kingdom Metazoa; phylum Chordata; class Actinopteri; order Centrarchiformes; family Percichthyidae; genus Nannoperca; species Nannoperca obscura. Next base: position 28,163 of record JAVQJL010059911.1, on the reverse strand, counting down.
TAATAATAATACAAATCATAATAACAGCAGGCCTTCTATTAATGGAGATGTATATAACCGTACAATCACTAACTACATATGGTGTATTTTTGATTGTTAATATTAAAACACGATAGCTCCCTCGTGTCATTATAATGTCACGTGGAAGTGAAACAGTATTCCACTCTGTCCAGGTTTGGGTGAGGCTTGGGGTCACGCGAGTCGAACAAGATCTTTGGACAATGTTGGACGAGAGCTGGGATCTCATTTACTGCAGGTATATTATTATTATTATTATTATTATTATTATTATTATTATTATTATTATTATTATCATTATTATTATCACCACAATTAACTGTTAGCTGTCTGCAAGCGAAGATATAACGTGTGGTCGACGGAGTAAATCGGAAACTTTGGCCTGTGGTTTGTTTGCAGACGCTGGACGGATTCATCTTCGTTGTGGCTCCGGATGGGAAGATAATGTACATTTCAGAGACGGCGTCGGTCCATTTAGGACTTTCTCAGGTCCGTTTGCACAATCATGTGTATTTACGTTTTGTTATCCTTAATGCTACCTGGATACAAACGGAGATATCGCGCTTTTGCGCAAAAAAAAAAAAAAAAGCGTCGTCCACCCATCTGGTCCTCTTTACCTGTTAATTACATGAGTTATTCTCAACAGGTAGAGTTGACTGGGAACAGTATTTATGAATATGTCCACCCTGCCGACCACGACGAGATGACCGCTGTGCTGACTCCACATCAGCCTTATCATTCGCATTTCGTCCAAGGTAAGACGCATTTCCTCTCCCTTCTCGTGCGCAAATATGTGTCGTCTATTTGCAATTAAATTACAACGTAGTGTGTCCAGACGCAGCATGATTGCTGTTGTAAATGCAACGGATGTGTCAATATGACACAGATGGGACACATATGTGTGTGTGTGTGTGTGTGTATAAATATATATATGTGTGTGTGTGTGTGTGTGTGTGTGTGTGTCGGATACAAATGCAAGATCGTATTCCTGCAGGATAAAATGTAAATCAGTAAAATTTATATTCATATTTTTCCATGTATCTATTTATTTCTTACGTAACAACAAATAATTTGTTTTCATATTATTATTAAAATGCAGTCGTATTTAAACCAACCCGCTGCGTCACGGACTACGTTTTTAAACGCGCAGACGTGCGGTCTTTTCTTTTCCTTCCTGTGAGAGTCTCTGACTCTTGTTTCAAATCGTGTTTCAAAATCACACAATCCAAAATGTTTTTCCTCCTTTAGAATATGAAATGGAGCGCTCGTTCTTTCTGCGGATGAAATGTGTGCTGGCAAAAAGAAACGCAGGCCTTACCAGCGGTGGATACAAGGTAGGCAACGAGGCGCAGCCACTGGCCCTCGGTATTTCATTACGTACTTATTTATTAATAAAATAATTATCAATTGGAATAAAGTAGTTAATCACTTAATAAAAAAAAAGGAGACCAATATTCAAATGATTTCTAAAAAAAACCCTGTTTTCTTGCAATGCAGCTGTGTCACACTGACTTCAGCACAGAATAAGGATTTTAATATCCTTCTGTATGTGCATAATACATATATATTTCTGGTCAGTAGCATATAAACTGTACAGTTTGCTTTTCAAGTGTAGCACTTAATGAAATTAACTACACCTCCTTACAAAGGAACATTTGGAGGATTTACTTCTCTGTATCTAACATCCTTCTTCCCACCGTCTCTGTGCTCCACCACAGGTGATCCACTGCAGTGGCTACCTGAAGATCCGTCAGTACAGTTTGGACATGTCACCTTTTGAGGGCTGCTTCCAGAACGTGGGTCTGGTGGCTGTGGGTCACTCCCTGCCGCCGAGCGCTGTGACCGAGATCAAACTGCACAGCAACATGTTTATGTTCAGGGCCAGTTTGGACATGAAGCTCATCTTCCTGGACTCCAGGTACACAGCCAGTTTGCTGCATATGTTTCTTTCTAATTTGGTGCTCTTGATTGTGTGTATGTTTAGTGTATACATTTTTCATCAGGAGGGTGAAATTAGTTTCCCAGGAAACTCCTGGGGTTTAAATAGTTGCCTGTAAAACAAAAGCAATAAAGACGAGTATGAAATATCCCTGGATCACTCTGCATATTCTTAACAAAACCCGTTAATTCCTCTCCAGGGTGGCAGAGCTGACAGGTTATGAGCCCCAGGACCTGATAGAGAAAACCTTGTACCATCACGTCCACAGCTGTGACATCTTCCACCTCCGCTGTGCACACCACCTCTGTGAGTCACAAGCCTGCTCCATTATGCTCTTACAGCAAGCTAGCTGACTTTCTTTTGTCAGACAGCAACTGCTCAGACAACGCGTGCAGACACTCGCACGTCACACACACATGCACGTCGTTAATTGCGTTAATCTCTGTCTTCTGTCTGATTCTTTTATCTCCTTCAGTGCTGGTAAAAGGCCAAGTCACCACTAAGTATTACCGTTTCCTGGCGAAGCACGGCGGCTGGGTCTGGGTCCAGAGTTACGCCACAATCGTCCACAACAGCCGGTCCTCAAGACCCCACTGCATAGTCAGCGTCAACTATGTCCTCACGTGAGTCTAACTTAATATTCCCGTCCAAAACTCAGAGAGAAACTTTGTTTGAGAGGGCTACTCTTAAGAAGCAGATTGATTTAAGAATTAAAGTTATATTCATTATACTTTCTTGCAACGTTTGTTATGAAAAAGGTATTATTGATGCATATGAACTGGTTGGAATCTTTCATTTGTAATTATGAACCCTGTATTTGAGTTATTAAGATGATACACTGATTATATTTTGGACTGAAATCCTGAAAATTTCAGATACATAAACTTTGTAACACAAGGTTTAAGGGACTATACTGGGCTAAAAGCAGCTGCATTTTTAATGGTGTTTGCAGAGGGAGCGGCATTGAATATTTAACTAAATTAAGTAAAATCATATCATACACTCTTAGGATCCACGCTTGAAGCTCACTCCATGATATGATGGGTGTGTGTGTGTGTGTGTCTCTCGGAGAAATCCTTCTCTTTATCCCTCTGTAGCCTTTCTGTTCAAATCCACCTAATACTGCGGCTGCAGGGCTCAGGCAGTTGTGTGTTATGAGAGCACAAAGCACACTAAGGCCCTTCGAGACAGCAAGACAAACACCAGGGTTCAACCCCATCAAAAAACCTCTACTGTCACCATCGATCCGAAGTCTAAGGAAAGCAAAATCGATCAAACTGTGAACTAGGAATCAATAGTTATCTCGTAGCTTTAGCACATGTTGGATTTTCCTCGTTAAGGCAGGTTGATCCACACGTCGCTTTTCGGTGTGTGTGTCCTTCCATGTGTGTAATAGTGCGTTTGTGTGAGTCTCTGTACGTGCATGCATGCATATGGCTGCACTCCACGTATTGATTTCTTCAATGCAGTAAAGAGAAAAACAAAGTAACTACATTAAAATGACAGTGATTTTCCAAACGCATAATTAGCTCTTATACAGGGGTGTCCAATAGCTCGCACTTAGTGCAAGAGCACAAAAAACCCCAACTACATAAAAAAACAAAAATAAACAGCAATTCAATCACCTTGCTCTGACAGCATTCTACCCCAACAAGAATCCATTAATAAATCATGTTTGGAGGTTGGCTGGTGGCGTATTTCAGACATGAGGTGCTCTGACATTGACCCTGAGGTGGAATTCGGCTAACACAGCTGAGTTTGCACAAAGGCCCAACATTATTGGCTCAGACACAAGTCAGCCAGGGCACAGATAGGATGCAGAACCACTCACTGCAACTATACCTGCAAGAGCAAATAACACTCACACTGTGCACTGGCTATCCAAACACAGCCTTTCCCCTAAGGTGTTGTACATAAAGAATGGGTCATATTTAGAGTCATATTAAAGAGGCTGGCTGTGCAGGGTCATGGATGGGCCACAGAGTTTAAAATGCCAGGCAGCTGCTATTACATACTGTTGATGTGATAAGTTAAGAATAGGCTCGTGTTTGCTGAACACTTGACACAGGAGCCTTTTCAGTCCCTCGACAGCGACACTTGGATTGAGTTCAGCCACAGGACAGTGGGTTAAAATGTCAAAGATGGTGCACAAGCTGCATGCACATATACAAGTAAAAAGATGTCTGCAATATACAAAAATAATTATTATTATTATAAGATGCCTACAGAGGAAGTTGAGTGCAGAGACGGTGTACTTGCACATGCACCTCGGTGTGTGCATACTTACGTTGCTCTCTGGCAATGGTTGTACGGTAGAAAAGAATGATTAACTTTTTTCATGGTGTTTGTTATTTTTCTCAGAAGTGGGGAGGACTTAATCTCTTGAACTTATCTTAAATGTTGTTTTCACTTCTCATAGTCCTCAAATCATTCATGGCATTAAAAGTGTGTTTGTAAAATATGTCTGCGTAGTTATCTATATTCAATATTGGCCAAGACGTCTGCTGCAGACTAATTACTGATTATGTCACTTGGTGCTACTTGCACTACGACAAAGACTGTATAAGAAGGAGAGAAGGAGTATTTGGGGGAAAATACTAGCCTATGGGTTTGAGAAGCTCTGGAATAATTTGGAAAACCTGGGAGGAAAATGTGAACACTACGCCTTCCCTCAACAACATTCAAAGTGTCCTTGAGCAAACCATCAACAACACTAAAGTTAAGCTACATGTTTTGAACCAAAGCAAAGTGAAGATACATGTTTAAACAAAACTAAGAGCCTACAGTGACTATGAGAGGTTGTACTTGCTAACATGCAGATGTTCAGCAGGTATCATTTTTGCCAGTGTCACCAGTTTAGCGAGATAGCATGTTAACATTTGCCAAATATCCCTAAACACAATATACAGCTGAGGCTGATGGGAATGTCATTAGTCTTGCAGGTATTTGGTCATAAACCAAAGTATTGGTTTAAGATTGAATTAAGATTTGGACCTGCTGGGGGTGCTAATTGAAAAGTCAGGGTGTTGTCAAAGAATTCATCCTGAAGGGGACATGAATGTTTGTATCAGTATCAATAGTTGTCGAGACATTTCACTCAATAAAGCCTTGGTCAACCTCATTTAAGCACCAGAAGAAAAGAATGACTGTCCGGCATTCGAAGAGGCACTAGAATGACTAAAAAGTCACAACCTGGATAAGTATGGGTTCAGACGTTTATTTTTATCTTCAACATGTATTTTGTTTGTGTTAAAAGTGATACTGAGTACAAGGGAATGCAGCTGTCCTTGGACCAAATGAGCCCCACCAAGCCAGCCTTCCCTTACGCTGACAGTCAAAGTGAAGACAGGAAAAGCACCAAGTCACGTCTGACCCAAGCGAAGGCCAAAGCCAGAGTGTCACCCTACCCACAGGTAATAAACACCCTGTTTCGTAGAGCTAAATCAAGAAAAGAGACTCAGTGCAGGCTTAATTGTTAGAAAGAGGTTAACAAACTAAGAACTGGGATTTTCTTGTTTCTGTCAGCAGTTTTCAGCTTTTAATCCAGAGCGCTCAGAGTCAGACCAGGACAGCCAATGGGGAGGGAGCCCGCTGACCGACTCTGCATCTCCTCAGCTGTTGGATCCCGGGGAGGCCGCAGAGGCATCTTGTGCCTATAGATTGTATCCAGACTCAGGCTCCCTGTGCTACGGCCTGGGTCTATCAGAAGATGATCTTGCCCATGCCCAAATACATCCTCACACCACCACCTGTGACCGCGTACGATGCCAGAGCGGCCGCTACTTCCTAGGAACCCCCCAGTCGGGAAGAGAGGCGTGGTGGGACGCCACGCGCTCTGTGCTCTCGCTGCAGAAATCGTCCGTAGAGAACAGTGAGGGCTACGAAGTCACATCCTACCATGGAGCCATTCACGGTGAGGTGTTAGGTTCAAGACCATGACCATCTGTCTCTGAAAATAGCTCTGGCCTAGCTTCTCCTGGTAGCTGTTTTCCAAATGTTATTATGGGACATGCTAAGTTGTTTACGCCGTCTCTTGCCAGTGTGCCGATTGCTACCATCTGTTCAAAAATTGCCTGCAATTGAAAGCCAAGTTATTTCACATTTCACATCCTCAGACAGGGGAAAAACACTGCCAGAGACCATGATTCAATATGCATTTAAAGCAGAATTTCACACATTATCCATGGCAACTCATGGTTTTAGCAAAACATAGACTACAGATCAGATATTTGTGATTAGTTTTCACACAGAAAGGATTAAATTACTTATTAACACAATGTAATTCAATGATTCACTGTTTTGAAATGTGGCCATTGATCTCTTCCTACAGGACGGGGCCATTGGGACGAAGACAGTGTAGTGAGTTCACCTGATGGAGGTGGGTCTACCAGTGACTCCGGTGAACGTTACCACGGTGACCATTTCCGGGCAACCCCTCGGGAGCCCAGCAAGATGGAGACCCTGATCAGAGCCACGCAGCAGATGATCAAAGAGGAAGAGAGCCGTTTGCAGCAACACAAGACGCCGCTGGACGTGTCAGGCCTCGCCAAAGCTCACAGCCCGTGCTTCACCTCCTCACTACCCCACCACTCCCAGCTCACCATGCCCAGCGTGGTGTGCCGCGGCCCGGGAGCCCCAAGCATCGACCTCCCCTCTGAGCGCCTACATCACCGAGACAGCATCAAAGTGCTCGGTCCACATGACAATGACGAAAACACAACCAGTCCGGCATCGCTGTCTCGTCTCAGCAGCCCCAGCTCTGATGGGATCCCCAGATCGGGCTTCTCCCTCACCAAAGACTACATGCAAATGGATCTGTCCCCCCACCCTCCACAGCCGCAGGGAAGCCCGCTGCTCTATACTACCCAGGAGAGGCAGCCATTGGACAGGCAAGCGGCCTATGCTTTGACTGGGTACACCCTGGAGCACCTGTATGACCCAGAGAACCTGCGGAGTTACTCGGGCCTGGCGTACGGGGGAGTCCAGTATGATGTGGCATCCCACGTGAGGATGCAGGCCGAGCAGATGCAGGGACACAAGGCCACCTCAGTTATCATAACCAACGGGAGCTGACGATATCTGGGGCAGATATAAGTCCGGTTCTCTAGATGAGGATGTTACAGTAAGGTGGTGCTTTATGCACATGCAAACACTGACCAGGTGCTTGATACAAACGGTGGGACAATAAAAAAAGAATAAAAAGTTCCTCCACCGGGTTCATGTGCCCTTCGTGGCTCATTCAGCACAACTTGGTTGGTCAGTCTTTGTATCATACCGTTCTCTTTTATTTATCATTGGAGGATGATATGAACTAGTGTTTAAGAACTGACGTTTGGTATGCCACTTAACAGGGAAAAGGTTTGCTCCATTACATAGGAATATAGTGTTATTTTAATGGCAGTGAACTGAATTATCTTCTCTACAAAGGCGACCTAAGTTTTCAGTCTAGTTAAACATCAAGCCAGTGTTTCTGTTCCAAACGTCTCATGCACCATTGGCCATGTTAGTTAATCTGTCTTGGACACGATTTCCAAAGTCAGTAAGAAAATGTGTTGTTCCATTGCCCCTTCACCTGAAAACTCTATCGCACAGAGCATAATGTTTGACACATGAAGTGCAGCATGGGAAAGACAAGTGTTTCACTATTGTAAGATGTCAATGTTTCCTGGTATTTATTTGTCAGTGGGCTGTTTTCTGTATGTGTCATTTTTTTCTGTCCAAGTAGAATCTTTACTGGTCACATAAAATTAGCTTTGGTGTTACACCAACATTAGATTGAAAAAAAAATGAAATAAGTGAAAAAACAGAAAGAAAAAAATGCTTCTGATATGTAAAAGTGTATAGTTTGTAGGTCAACTTGAAACCGTTGTAATGTATATGTGAGAGAGCAAAGAGAGATTACAAAACCAACACATTTGTAATCTCCCCATGTCCTCTAAATATAGGCATTGTATGTATCAACTTACAGTTGTGACTGACTGTGAAAACATTTTTTTTTACATATCAGAATATGATTTTTCCTGTTTTTACCTCACTTAAACGTTACCCAATTTATTAGCATATATAGAGTATGCTTTAAAATTCTGCTGCACATACAACTGTTCTCAAAGAAAACGATAAGTTTTTGTTTTTTGTCATAACAGCCTAAAGGGTTAAAATAATGGATAGAAACATATCTAAAAGTATGCTGAATGTCTTTTGTTTCTTATTTAATTTATGATGTAAATATCAACACACAATGAACTTTTGGACAAGAAGTGACAAGATTATTTATTAATTGGTTTTAAAAAAAGTCTCTTAAATCTGAATACAGTTGCAAACAAATAACTTTTGTCTCTGTTGATTTTTGTTGTACAACTGTTATCTGTCAAAACAGCTTTAAATGAACACACACTCACACACACACACACACACACACACACACACACACACCCACATACACATAATGCTGCTGCCTCAGAAAAACTCCATAACTGCAATTTTAGACATACTGTAGATTTGCGCATCTGTTACATTTGTGAACAATCAGGACAGCAATGTAATTGTACAATGCATTTTGTTGTACGTATAGATACTTGGTTAATTAGTTAGTGAATTAGTTTTATATCCCAAAGATTTGGCTCATCCCACATAGGATCACAAGACACTTAGCTTTTTATTAAACGTAAAAAAAATAAAATATGAATATGAATATACAGCCGTAGATAGCCATGTATTTTTATGTTTCATCATAAATTATTTTGTAAAAGAAAAAAAAAACACTAGGAAGAGAAAACATAAGTCTGAAGTCTTAAATGATAGTTGTGGAGCTATATTTTTATTTTATTTAACAAATCCTATGAAAAGACCAAAAACATTTTAATCTTTAAAAATGGGTCACAAATACATAGTTTCAGTTTTTTAAAAAGCTGCACAATATCCTAAAACAGCTGGGCACTGTAGTTTTCAGCAAACGTTCTTTGATGAGGAGAACGTAATGTATTTACTGGGGACTATTTATAGTGGCGGATTTATACACGTTTGGTGCACTAGTGAGAATTGACTTAAACTACAGTGCCTATGTTCATTGTAATGAAGGAAAATGTCACCCAGCAAAATGATGTGGCTCATTGATGTGTTTTTAATAGTTTTTTCGGACAACAATCGAGGTCTATGTCACAAAGAAATAAGATATGTGAGGCTTTGGATACATTAGGACCAAAATGTTGTTGGTTTTTGGTCTTTTCATGAGTTTTGTTGACAACAATTAAAAATATAGAATATCAAAAGCCTCATTCTTTGACTTTTTTAGATGTACCCAACAACAAGTGAATTAAAGGAGGGCATTATTGCAAACGTGTAGTACAAAAAGCTCATACAAGTCATTACAACAGCAAACTGCTAGTATGACTACCGAGTTGTCACATTTTAAATGTACTTGCAGCAGCACGTTCCTGCTGTTTGGAGGAGTTGCACTTGCACGTTTAGCCGCTCTGACCTCTGCTCAGAGGCAATTTCTTTGCCATGTATCTTAATATATGCAAGTTATTCACATGTAGCTGGAGAGCTGGCCTGCTTGCCTGGCTGGCTGAGAGGGACCTGGACACAGTCTGGGCCCGGATGCAGAGCTCCTATCAGTCATCTCTGACATGACCATGTGATGGTCTGCCAGATATTACTGCTGCTGTCATTCCAGGAGGTAGAACTACTATAGGGTTCTGCTGTTGACATCACAGTTTAGGAAGGGTGTGTGTGTGTGTGTGAATAAGTGTGGGTGAGTGCATGTTTATTGCTTAGATACTTTAATAATAAGAGACAAAGGTTTTTTTTCCTCTAAACACTGGGGCTTTTGCCTGATGTGCCCTGAAGGCTTTCACATGTAGAGTCGGCTACAAACGCAGCCAAACACTGGGCCTTTTGCCCAGACTTTGCACACTTGCATACACCTCCCCACCCACCTCACCCCTCTCTGCCCCACCTCACTCCTATAGAAAGAAGTTTTTCCACAGATTTTGAGAAAAGCAGCAGAGTCAATTTTATTTATCTAGCCCCATATCACAAATCACAAATTTGCCTCAAGGGGCTTTACAATCTGCACAGCATACAACACCCTCTATCTTTAAACCCCCACCACCAAAATAATACAAAAATACCCCAAAAACTTTACTTTAAAGAGAAGCCAAAGTGGAAGGAGCAAGATGCTTTACTTAAAAGTTACAATACCACAATATAAAACATACTCCATAACAGTAAAAGTCATGCACTGAAAATGTTACTTAAGTAAAAGTATGCATTATTAAAGTATTATCATTAGTGTCAAAAGTAAAAGTACCTATATAGAGAATGGCTAATTTGAGAAAGTTATATCATTATATGCATTATATTATTATTTTGATGAAATAATGTTTTATCGGTATTGTAATGCTAATTTAAACTACGTTATATACTGTTGTATATAATAAAACACCATATTTTATAAACTGATAATATGTTTTCTATGCCAAAGAGGTACCAGTCTCTATTATGCACCCTTTATAAAAGGCGTTGTAATTAATTGGTTTTATCAGTTATTAATAAAGTAATTTACAAATGCTATACATTTCAGTTTAGGCATTAATTTGAACATTGTTTGGGTTCTCAGGTTGGTAAAAATGTAGTAGTTACTGATATCTATCAGACAAATATAGTGGAGCAATAACATAATCTGAAATGTGGTGAAGTAAAAGTATAAATTATCATAAAATGGAAATGACTATAAACTATAAATGCTTCAAAGTTGTATTCATGTACAGTACTTCACTGCCAAACACTAAAAACAAGTAGTTAACCCCACAAACACACTAACAGGAGAGACCGTTCTTAAACTACAATCTAGGCATCTTTACATTTTTTAGGAGTGATTTAAGAAGTTATTGTAGAACCGCAGATTTTAGCACCAGAAAAAAAATCAGCGAGGAACAAAACAAAGGATCTTATGATGTCATTGCAAGAACAGATGTGTTATGTTAATTATTTCCTTACTCTCAGGAACCCCTGATAATGAACCACAGTCCTACAAAATTAAAGCATTTGCAGTTCATTTAACTACTATGCTTCTGCATATAAAAAGCACGAGTGAATCAGCTTTGTTTACACCATAAGGCATTAGCAGTTAGAGGAGATGAAGATGCCAGCTGTGTCATGTGGTTGGCTTGACACGGAGGTAAACTACAGAACCACAGGAGCAAGATCCCACGGTTTCACAACTACAGTGAAGGAGAAACTTCACAAACAACCCCAGAATGTGAGGGTTCAGGTGGTGAGGCTCAGAATAGCCCCTGAATGTCTACTTGATTGATTTCAGGCCCAGGATTATGGCACAATTGCATATTCATACATCAATTAAAGTGTTCCCCCAGTAGTGCCTCCATAATTCAACCCGGCGCTTTGTGAAGAGTCATCTTTATGAAGCAGCTTCAGACCAGCGCAGAGGAAAATGTTTCAACATGTTTTGTGTTCGTGTGTACTTTACGACCTTTTTGAGTGTGAATGGACATCTTATAATTGTTTAATTCCTCTCCTTCTCTGAAATGTTTTTCCCCTCAATGTGGAAACTGCAGCTTTTAGATATCTTGCCTCAAAACACAGCTAAAGTGTCAAACCATGCAAACATTCTGCTGAGCACCAAAACGTTTCCCAAGCAGCAATAAAATTGCGCATTTCTGCCGGTGAGTCACCTGCAAATGAGTCAGCCAAGGGCAAAACAGCACAGGACCTGGGAAAATCATTCAACCAGGGTATTTAGTGACACCTTTACAGCAGACCTCATTGCACCAGAACACATTTAGATGTTCTGATCGGGTGGACCAGGATATTGAGGTCATCCGGTCAATCTGATTGGCTGAGCCGGGAGACTGAGGTCATTCTGCAAAGTGGAAAGGAAATAAGGTTTCTCTTTGTTTCACAGCCCCTGAGTTGGGAATGCTGCTTAGAAAATATGCTGCTAATTACAGGTGGTTTAAGGATCTGTACTGGACTTTGAAACATTATTAACATTAACTCTCTTTACTCTTGGTATTTGATGACTATCTATTCAAAATGTCACCAGTTTGAAAAAACAATTTATAGAAAAGTTTAAAATTAAAAGGATGAGGCTGGTCATATTCTGTATTTTTCTTTTATTAACAAATCCCGTTAATTTGGGGTTGACTTAAAACAAACATACAGTGCCCAGGGTTGTAATGAAGGAACATGTCACCCAGTGGTATTGTATACCACACACACACACATATATATATATATATATATATATACACATATATACACACACACACATACATGCATAGATATACTTATATACATACATATATCACACATCAATGTCAGGATTTATAATCTCATACCTGTCCCTTCAAGCATTCAGACAATTAATTTCCTATTTTCTGTTATCTAATTAAGTGTTAAATTAAATTAAATTAAATCGTCTAACGTCACCATTCCAGTTTTATTCACAAAACTATAACAAAACCACTGGTGGCTCCACATTTCCACAGTGGACATTTCAGCAAAAGATACATGGTTATCTCTCTTAAATATTAAGAGTGACTTTAATTGTTAGTTAATGGATTGGACCATATGAATCTGCAGCATTCAAGGTTCCTGTAAGTATTAAAACCACAAGAACTCTCTGGCCATATAGATTAATTCCCACAAACTTGAAATTAGAATTGCAGTTATTTCTAATTAATTTTGATGGGATGTTACTTCCTTCAAAAGGAATTTTGTTTTCTAAATCAAAATCATTCCAAAAGCATGATCACTTTTACAAAACCGTAAGAAAACCACCTTAATTTAAAACTCACTAATCCCTCAGCTATAAGGCTATTAAAAAAAGACTACAAGTACAATATCCTGAGCCCCTGTCACACACACACACACACACACACCACCAAGGCTCAGACAGTGTGAATCTAATGCCCTCCAATCCTGTGAATCCCTTTGTTCCTGATTTCACGCTTGATTTGCCCACAGCTTGAGCCTGGCTGGTATCAGCGCTCTTCTCACTGCTTTCACTCCTGCCAAATCCACAGAGCCATACAAGATCCATGTCCTCTCTCTCTCTCTCTCATCTGCCAATGTTCGTTCCAACAGCTCCGCTCTTCAACTTATGCCAAGGAGTTGTGTTTGTTTGTTTGTTTGCATCTTAGTCCCTTTTACTGTAAACACCTCAGCAATCTGCCAAGATCAGACCAGAGTGAATTCTGATACTGTGATTTTGCATCTCACATGATTTATTATCTTGTTTATAATCCTTTTATTAGGGAGATGTGTAAGCACAATAAGTCCATATGCCTTTATTAAATGATTTCCTGTGGAGCTGCAAGAATTATCCCCTCGTGCATTGACAACCACACTACACGCACGCTCCAAATCATCCGCAAATGTTAAGATTGATTCAGAACCTCTCAGGAGAGGCCTTTCAGCCGTTGTGTTTTGAAATCGTCTGCTTCTAAAGTGGCACATCAGCCGGGCTCTTCTACCCATACGATCCCTCTAGCACTCGTACCGAGCAGATATTGTGACAGCTGCGCGGGAGGGTGGGGTGGAGGTGTGGGGGGGGGGGGCAAGTGGGAGAGTGTAGGAGACAGGCAAGGAGAAAGAGGGAGAAAGGGAAAGAGCGAGGAGCAAGTCCCTAGAGAAAGGGTGCCGGTGCTCCACAGCTCCAAGTCACCGCCTGCATGCCAATGAGGAGATTCCCCTGCAGCAGCAGCAGCGGTGGTGGAGCAGAGCAGCGGGAGGAGGCGGTGCTGACACTGTACCACTATAGTCCTTGATAGTCACATTACACACTCCTCACAAAGAGCTGAACACCAGATGGATTTTTGAAGCAAAGCATTGAGAAATTATCAAAGCCGTGTTACTGTAAACATGCTGTTGATAATTACCTCTGTGTAACACCAATAATCCAAATGATCTGATTATTTCAGTATGACTTTCCTTTTCTCAATAAAAGGACAAATCTATTATTATCTTGTGTTATTGTATATAATCAATCAATTACTGTTCGATGTATTTCATGTTGAGTTATTGTTATGAGTTTTGTATCCTGTTGTAATTAGTTTTGTTCCCACTGTCCTCATCTGTATCTACAATTAGTCATTTCCTAATATTCCAAAATGCCTCTTGACAGCCGCTCTAGAAAAACTGCCAGCTTTTGGCTCCATGTAGGCGGCAAACAAAGCCGGCAAGAGAGCAAGTACAGAAAGAGTTTAGATATTTTTTTGTCCTATAAGCAAAAGATCAAAGCTTACTAAAAAAAATTAGCAAACTATGGCCCTGCCTTCTGCTCTCCTTTGGTGAAGAATGTGTCCCCAGTGTAACTTGACTGGAAAGATGCCTTTTTCTCTTTAACTGTGCGAAACTGACAGCAAAACCGTCTGTTTACTGTGGATTCAGCCATTGTTTGCATTAAACTCAATTACAGCTGCATTTAAGCATCTCACGTGATGTCAAGTTTGGCCATTCATGTGCAAGAACGAAAGCAATACCAACTACAAACCACTTAACAGACACAGAAATGCGAGATCCCCCAGCAAGCAAGTTGGTTGAGATGTTCAAAGCAAATTTAAGAAGTAGCTGGACGTTGGGTTTTGTTCATTTCTAACAGTAAAACACAAGTTACATGTGCAGTCCTGGTGCTAACAGCAGCACTGTGAGTGAGAGCGTTAGCTGTGTGTAACCACCTCCTCTCTTTTCCTCCCCTCGAGAAGAATTAATAACTAATTATGTCAGGTCACTCGTCCAGATGGTCCTATCAGATGGGCCCACTGTCTGAACCTCACCTCCAACAAGCACCTCTGACCCTGGTGGGCCACGTCACCACTGGCAACATGGAGTCTGAGGCCCACGCTGCTGGGAGGATGGAATCAGGGGGTACGTGAGGGTTCGGGGTGCACATAAAGAAGCGGGGAGGGGGGTACGAGCTGGGCGTGTCTGATCAGTGTTGGATGGCTGCCTTTAAAGCTCCATGAATACAAGGCTCCCCGCCGGGGCCCTGATCTCCACGGTCATGATTCTGTTATTACACGCCATGTTCCTGTGATGGGCAGATGGCTCAGAGCATCGGCACATGCATTCACACGCATTCAACACACGCCGGGCCCGTCGCATCAATGGACACAACCTGATACTCCCCTTTCTTGTCTCATTAGGAAGCTATAGAAACATAAGAACATAATAGGGGGGAATTAAGTGCCCGTGTGGATGTCAAAGGGGGACGTGGCAGAAGATTGGGACGAGGGCTAACAAGCGCATGGCGCGCTCCCTCAGCTTTGTGAGGTGATTAGTGCTTTCGACAGGGCTGACGTGTAAAAGACAAGCCCTCTGGGACGAAGCAGCTTTTAAACAGACACTTAAACAGCCAGGAAACTGACAGCAGTGAGAAACACGCATCAAAGCTCCTGGCTGTGCATGTCATGTGAAAGAAGACAAGGTTTTAGCATATAGATACAGATAACTCATACATCTGATGTCCCACAGAGGATGTCATTTCCAGAGTCAGAGGTACAGTGCTTCAATTTGGTGGTCACACTTTTAAATTACAATGTATTTTGATATTATATTATATTTAATATTATTATTCAAAAACAAACCAAAATGAGAGCAATTTGAGAATCAAACTGAAATAAATTAATAAATACATTTTGGGGGGAAAACAAACACATAAGTAACTAAATAACTAACGGAATAAAAATAATTGATAAATAAACGGGCCCAGTGGTGTGATCTTATTTTCTGCAGAGTTTTACTTGAACCTCTTAAGTCAAACTTTAAATAACACACATATATAGCTTCTATTTTAAAGCTCTTCTCATTATAACCTGTAATAGCTCTTTTACAATCTGTCACATAAAAGCCTCCTAAACTCTTGAGCAAACAGGAACTTCACCAAAGCTCCCCTGTGAAAGTCTCCGGGACCAGATGATGTCTCCGCCGTGTATTTGACCAGGAGACACGAGACAAAGCAGCTAAGAAGAAACCAAACAAAGACACCTTAAGAAGGATTTAAGGTGTTAAACCACATCTCATTCATTTGACTTTCGCTTGTCTTTAGGGGGGAAAATGGCAGATAAAGAACCGGGACAAAAGCACCACTACCTTACACACCATCAGTGTGTGGCAGCTGATTGCATGTATATCACACTACTGATATCATTCAGACCTGAGCTTTTAAACACTTGGCAAATCAGAAATAATGAAAGGCGGTGAAGAGATTGGTGGCTATCACTCACTCTATTAAAGTAAATGGCCTGACCCGTGTTGATAAACACAGATAATTAGTTGTGAAAAGGTTCATCATTATCATTACATCATTACTTTCTAGCTTTTGGTGCTAAGTGTCTAACAAGATTAGCCTGCCAGTCACGTTTCTCCTCTCAGGCGAGCACACAATGGACAACTTTGCAAGCTGGATGCTTTTTGCTGCTAGTGCTTTATAAACTCTGAAATTTTGGCCACTTATTTGGGCATAAGAAAAAAATGGAATTGTCACCGGGTCATTTTTTTAAAGACGAACAGAAGTGTCGCTTTATGGGTTGAGACAACTGTCCTATTTCTTACGCTAAAATGAACAATTAAAAAATCCCATTGGACTGGCTGAAAAACACTTTTTTCTTAGCTAATGAAAAGTTGACATTTTTGAGATACGTTGTTTTTACAGGACAGCAGCAAAATTTTATTTAAGAATGAAATATCCACAAATGAGTGAAACTACTACTAAGTTGATTTCAGGCATAAGGGGAAAAAAGCGCTGATGATGTTTGCTCTCTTGAGTCTTTCAATTAGAAAACTAGATAATCGTGAGAACAATCATATGAATTGTTGATGTTGTGAAACATCTGGTGGCAATTTTCCTCCAAAAATATTGAGAGGAAATAGTTTCTATACTCAACTCACAAAAAAAAACATCCCCTAAAAGCACATTTAATTTTAAACATCTTGACAATGTGACAAATACATAAAAACACAATTAAGAAATAACATCGCAGAGGCTGTGAACGGCGTGTTTTTCCATTATTCTCGCAGTTTCCACATATGTTGCTGCAGTGAACCCGGCATCAGAATGGAGCCCTGTCACTATGTTACAGCAGGAATCTGACGGTGGCCTCTTCGAAGCAAGCTATCACGCACCATCTGGTAGTACTATTCTTCAGCTGTTTGAAGAATCAAAAAAAATCAACCCATCATCTAACCCCCACACACTACCCCCTGCACTCAGACACACACACACACACACACACACACACGTATAAACACCCAGTGATGTGTACACACGTGAAATGCACCTGCACACATGCATAATTTCATCCACACGACACTTCATTTAAGACACGCGCTTTTCTCCTGACCGCCTGCAGGAGTGTGATGTCATTACAGCCCTCTATGGCCTCTTATTAGCCAGTGCTCTGTAATCACTCGTAATATATTAGTACAATGCATTGATTACTCCATAATCCAATCACTCGCCTGCTATTGATCGTTTATAGAGCGCCCCCCGGACAATAAAGCTGTAGCCACAGACTGTGGGTCAATAGGCACGCAGGGAGAGGAGTCTCCTTGCAGCTAATTGGCTTATGAAATAATACAAACATTTTGCTTTCTCCACACCAGCAGAAATCAATGCAGAGCTTTGCTGGTGAATTCAAATTAATTGTCTTGAACCACATGTCACACTCTTTTTCTGTGTCAGGACCTGATGTCTCCTCCACACCTTTCAAGCTTTATCAAATTCTGTGCAGTTTAATTTCTTTTCTTTTAGTTCAATTTCTCTTTCTTGTGCTCTCATCTGCTTCCTCTCATTCCGTTTTGTTATTTTTTTTATTTTACAATCTGTCTTGCCACTCCATCTTTCTCCCACTTGGTCTTCGCTCCTCTTTACCCCTACCCCCTCCCTGTCCAGCCTTCGACTGATGTTGGGTTGCCAGATACGTTTCTACTTACAGGGAGACCACATCTGACACCCAGCTGTGTGGGTCATGGGCTGCAAGAGCAGCTGCTGGTCATAAATCACTCGAGCTGGAGGAGCTCTGGCACTCCTTCTGTCAGCCGTGAAACAAAGACGTAGAGGTAGCGGGGGGTCAGAGGTAGCCAACCTGGGTAACAACAGGAGACCCAGCATCACCTCTGTAATGTTGCACTGAACAGTCCTCTATTATAAAACCGTACTGTACGACTGGGTGAAGTCACTGCGGGATATATGCCATCGGAGTGCAAGAGGATGCAAATGCAAAGTCAAGGAGTATGGTGTAACATGGTATGCAAGCAATTATGGTTAAACAGGCGATGCAGTTTGTGAGCTGGGAGGTCAGAGGACAGACACCCCCTTGCTGAGTTACTGTAGCTGAAGAAATGCAAATAAATTCTGTCAACAGAAAGGGAAGTTCTTTGGTGTGTGTTGCAGACGTACTTAGGAATCTCTTAAAAAACTGAAATGAGCTCTTTGAGGTTGAAGCAGAAATTATGAAAAAGCTGCAAAAAGGTATTTTATGTAGAATTTTGCCTGAAATCATTGTCAAGATAATTTCACTTGTGGTTCCATGGAAATTCTGATGTGTGTATGTTTTATAAGTGCAATCTATTTTATCTATTTTATTTTACAAGACACCAAATCTCTTGCAAGATAAAGGAGAAAAAAATGAGCGAAAGAAGCATGACGGCTTGGAGTATGAAGGGGGATGGACAGCAGGGGAGGGGGTTGAGTGATGGTTGGGGGGCAGAGTCTTTGAGTATTCTTCTTAGATCAGTATCTGTCTAAAATCGTCTTCTTTACATTGCTGCCTACGAGACGACTTAAGCTGTAAACAACACCACGTAAACAAAGCCTCTAAAAAAGCAGAAAGTGTATTTCTATAGTTATTCCGATGCAGACGTTTCCTCATAATCATCATGTGCTGACTGTGTTGTGGCTTTCGCCCATGCACTCTTAGTTTCTTGAAATGTCCATCTCTTTGGACAGAAACATTCTTGCCAGAAAGGAAATAGGAGTGTGAATGTCGGAGGAGAAAAAAGGGCAGAGCAGATTAAAAAAGCGTGTAAGAGGGGAAAAGAATGACAAAAGAGAGAAAGGGAGGAGAGGACTTCTTTGCCCTTTGGTGTGAAGCGAGGGGCCGATCGATAGCAGTGTAATGAGCCTGGTATTAGCTGGGGTGCAGAGGGACCGGAGCAGGGCAGAGGGAGGGCATAGGGGGAAGGGGAGAGGCAGGATCTGATTCCCAACAGCAAACAACACCATTGCTGCAGACATCAGAACCAACACCTGAGTACACCTATTAAAGCCAGATGACCCTCTGCCCGGCTAATGATGAATCCACCTTTATACAAACTTCTCACACACTTTTATTCAACCTGCTGGCTGGTTTAGTATCTGTCACAGAGTTGTTCTATCTCTGCCAAGCTGCCACTAAAGCCGAACACATTACCCGAAGAGGGTTAACGGAGAAAAACCTAGACTAATCCTGACTAAGAAAAGGACCACACTTAACATCACCTCTCCTTTTTGATACAGATTATCCAACAATGGCTTCTGCCACTCTTAAATCCACTACACACTGGCAATTTGATCAGAAACATGGAGATGCGGGGATTGTCTTTGGTTGGTTGAAAGACAGAGAGAGAGGGAGAAGGGGAACCAGCCGGGGGAAGTGGGGGATAACCATCAGGTACACTCGAAGCCAATCTGTTGCCTCGTCAATAGGCTCATTCTGCTGGAGTGCCATGTGCAAAGCAGCGGGCTCGCTAGCCCCCAGTCTCGGCCGTCAGACCAGCCATCCAGGCAGGCACAAGCCAGGGGGACGCTTAGAGAGGGCCACGCCTGGGTCCTCTCAATGGAGGGATGAAAGCAGGGATAGAAGGATGGGCCCCCTCTCTTTGTGCCCTCATGTCTCCCAAAACAAACGCATCCTCCTGTCCACATGGAGGTGGTCTGGCCACAGGAACAGATGGCACAGGGGACTGCCACTGGGAGACCCCTGCACTCTGCAAAAGGAAGTGTTGAGTTCAACACATCCGCATGTCGGGTTTCTGGACGACGAACACTTGAGCTTATTGTTAATACAGAATGTAATAACATAATTAAATTGTATATAACATGAACATGAAGTGATGTGCTAAATATGTTGCTTCCTGTTTAATTGTGTGGCTTGATATCTGGCTTTAAGTGCAACTAATCCTCTTAGTTACATGTCAAAATAAAGTCACTTGAAAGCAACAAGTCTGGTGATATTCTATGTTCTTATATATAAATTCTACACAAATCCCATGAATAGACCAAAATCAACTATGAATTGATGAACAAGTATTGTTTGTGTAGCAAATAGCTGATATAACTTATATCTCTGCGATAGACCGCCAGACTCTGAAGATTTTGAGTCAATCCCACTTGCAGTGAACTGTCCTGCTGTCATAAATATTCACTAGAGCACCAAATGTGTATTAATCCGCAGCTGAAAATAGTCCCTAACGAATGCCCTATTTACTCTTGTTTGAGCAACGTTTGTAAAAGGAAACTACTTAGCTTTAAAAAAATTATATATTTGCAATACATTTTTAAAGCTGTATGTTTTCAGTTGGAAGGAATCGGCTCTAGGCTGCTGACAGGGTAGGGAAGTCAGAGAGTATTGAGAGATAGATTAACACATTGTTAGTTGTTCGTGTCATTTTTTTTCTGTTTTTGTAATTTGGGTAAACTAATCCTTTAAAATATTTCTTTGCTACTCTGATTCTTGTTTTTCTATCCTAATCCTCTGAACCACCTATGACAAAAAGCTCTAATGCCCTCATGTTTTAGCTGCTACACTCATTTTAAAACAGAAAGTGTTACAATTGACTCGCTGCTAATTAGATATTTCTGTTTAGAGGAAAACAATCAAAATTGTTCATTTTGTATTATTAACGTTATTTCCTCCTGCCGTGAAGAGTCACAGTCTCATTCCCTGCCAGTGAGTAGAGAGATTTCCATGAGCCCATCAAAAGCAGGGCTTCCAGTAGATATAACCCATGCTATGGTAATCACATGCTAATCACAGTTAACACCAGCGCAGGGTCCTATACTCTAGATTAATGCATCCGTCCCATATTCACGTTTCCATTAGCATAAATCAGGTTCACCCTGCCTTTGTAATTAGTGTTTTCATGTGAATGATAATAAGATATGGTGATTAGGTCAGGGTACTAGAATGGAAATGACTTGTCAGCTAAGTCGGCTTCAAACTGTTCCGCACATGTTGGACTATCAATATGTGCTTCCTCAAGAAACAATTAATGATGTTTAAAGATAATTGAAGTTTGATAGTAGGGTGTGGAAAGCAAAAGTAGACTATTAATCAAATTTCTGCAAGACACTTGATGTTTAGCGGGACTCTTATTGCAGAGTTATGCTTTAGTCAAAGACATGTATGTAAAAGCACACAATCAGTTTCATCCTTCATACTGTTAGGGTTTTACAAATCCTGAAATATGTTTTACATAGCCACTCTGCAAGCTGGTTGAATTTATAAATGAAATACTGCATGTTTTATAATTTTAAAGAGATATTCATAACACTGAAATTGTGAATTGTTCCATAAAGCTTGATACAAAGAGAGGAAAACTAAAATCTTGACAAATAGAAACTTGAAACTAGCTCACATTGCCTAAAAACACATAATTTCTCAAAATACATCTAATATGTTTTAATCAAATTTCCATCAATATCAATGTCAGCACTGTCAGCAAGCAACAGCCCCCAAAACCCATTTCTTCGTTTTGATTTCTTCTGGCATTGTTGTATACACAGTCACAAGCTTCAGACTTGATTAGACATTTTTTATAATGGAACATCAGTAACGTTTTCTGAATGTCAGTGGGATTATAATTCTGATTAGCTTTTTAGTTTTCAGCATTTTCCTGCTTGACCCTTCCTTTCACTTTTGTGTCTGATGTCTTGCATTGAAGGCGAACCTGGATCCCACTGCATCTGCACTGTGGAGAATCCTGGCTGCAGATCCACATTTTACTTTTTTGGGAACAAAACATGGGAATGGTATGTGGACCCCCATTCATCTTCTCAATTAAGTGCGTGAAAACTCAAAGGGACCTGCTCTGCCATAGCTTGTACCAATAACGTGTTTCACTTCTGTTCTTCTGCAATAAAAGGAACAATAAAAACCTTGTTGCAGTCAACTTTACACATTTTTTTATGAAAGGCAGTTTGGGGGAGCATGTAAGCATGTAAGAGCATATGAGTGTGCTTGGTAACATGTGAGCACTCCAACACGAGGTCACAACACTGAGCTTGCACATGAAAATAATGGAGAGAGAAATCACAGTTTTTCCCTATACGTGCAGGTGCCGTATACACCTGTGTACTTCGATGAAAGCAGGACATGCAGCACTGATTGGCTGGAGGTGGGGTTCAGTCTTTGTGGGTTTTGTCTCCCTTAGGACACCCCTTCCACCCCTGACATCCCTGACATGGAGCATTCCTCTCAGACTGGTGAGCCCACATGACGGACGGCATCCTCCATGCCTACAACCAACTGATGAGACCCGCTGCAGCCCCAAGGGACTGAAAGGCAGAGGTTGGGATTGGGAATGTGAAAAAAAGACAAGCCAAAATGGGTGCAACAAATGCAAGATAAACTACAACCATTGTAAGGTGTACAGTGAATTATAACAGCAGCAGAAAGGGAACAAATTAGATTTAATCAAATCCTAATGTGCATTTATTTTTTTCTCATTCAACCTGACACCCCTGTTTCCATGGTAATTTATGAGGCCTGACCTGTGGATCTGAATGACCAGCTCCCACCTCCTAACCCATCTTCTTCATGGGTGTCATAACCCCTCTTTGAACTATTTGGTAGCCATCACAGCTTTTCTTCTTTTTTTTTAAGCAACAAAGTCTAAAATGTCAAAACCAATAGTCATGACAACATTTTTGGTTTACTTTTTATTTTCAGTTTAGGGATACGGTTGGGACAAATGTGAAAGTTAGGTCCTTTTTCTGTTTTATTTTCTGGGAAAATTCCAGCAAAACTGCACAACGGCTACAGTTAAAAGGCAGGAAACATATCGAAATCAGCCATTTCTTCTAGACACGGGTATCTAATGTATGTCTAAACATGTCGAGGTCTAAAAGCTACAGGACACTATACCCTTTCTTACCTCCTGCCACATCTGTGTGAGGACTCTGCATCACATTGTAGCTTTTGTCAGAGCAGAGGAATAGCTGAATGAGAGATTCTCAAACAGGGGCAGTAATTTGCAGAGTGTGTTTCTAAGTTATTCCAGCTCCCCGCAGCTCAGCAGTGGCTGACCCCTCTCCCCGTCTGTCTGCTAAGAGGCCTACAGGGAAGAATCAGCCCAAATTACCTTTATTGATCCAGAGAGACAGGTGAATACCAAGCAGGTCTCTCTTCCCGTCACTCTCCTTATCTCTTATCCACCCTTTTCATCACTTCATCCCCCTCCCTGCCTGCAAGAAGGGAGCATATAAAAAAGAAAGAAAGAAGGAGCTTTTATGTGAGAGGGACTGTATCAGCTATTGCAATGATTTACTGTTCGCATTCAGGTTGTTGCGATTAAACCTGCCTTCTCGTTGCTCATCTTTCACCAGCAGCTGAGCAGGAACAGGAATGGCGAGCGGCTGTTTTTCTGCCTCCAATGCACCGTTGTCCTTTCGCCCCAGCATACAAATCACTGTGGCGGTGGAAAAGATACTCCATTAGGTCCAACTCTGAGTTAAATCAATGCGTGACTTATCAAATGAAATAGGGGATTATGAGGTAATCACCTGGCAAACGTTGCTGAAATTGTAATTATCTCCACTGCACACATCTCAGAGAGAGGGGACCAAACTAACTATTTAAGTGGAGGTTGCGATAACAAGGTGTAGAAAAGCACAACAGCTATATTTCTTAGACAACGGCGTGAGCTGGAATGTTTTTGTGCTGAGGGGAACCAGAGCAACTCTCTGGTTTCTCTCGCTCAGCAGAGAAATGCGTATGAAGGCGTTCACTCCATTGACAGATTTATGCTTCTTGTCCTCGGTCTCATTACTGCAGCACTGCTGCTCCATCTTGTTGCTGCTTAATCACACCGCTATTTTTGCACAATATATTCTCAGGGTGCAGGAATGACAGGTGCTACATTATGTACAGTGCTATGAAAGGATGTGTACGCCACATACTATTACAAAATATAAAATTCAAAACCAAGTAGCATAATAACAATATAAATATAAAACATAAATATAGAATTATTCAATAAATAAATGTATGTTCTGTTTTAAAAAGGTATAGATTTTGGATAAATAAAAATAATTATTTTGTCTTTTAAGCAAAAGCTTAATTTGATAGCAATCCAACTTTTATCATTTAAGGCCAATATGAGCTGAAATCTGTCGTCAGCCTTTGCTAGCTAAAAACTCTCAATTCAGACAGTTTTTAAAGGCAACCTGTGGCTACAACAACAAATTGGGTTTGAGCAGTATAATATATATGAATCTAGTGTTTCCACTTACAGAATCCAACCCTAATAAGTGATCTTTTATGTTTAATTTATTGTAATTTTATCATTATTTTTTTAATAGCATTTTCTACTGCATTGCAGTACAATGGAAAGCTGGAAAATAAGCACAATTTTGTAGCACAATGATTAATGACTTTAATGGCTTTGTATTGCATCTGTATTTATTTTTCTTAAAAAGTCACATAATGAACTTCCACAAAATCCTCTAATATGTTATATATGTGGAGTGTGAATTGACTAAGTGCTATCACAATTACTGTACAAGTGCAATACAGCCCCCACGTGGAAGTACTGCAAAGTTACATCACTGGGCCCAAAGCAAGCTGAAGTCTCATTTTTGGCCATCTTGCACCACCTGTTGGTAAAATGCACTCATTGTACAAAGTGTAGCTCTAAATACCATTAAGCTAATCAAAGAGAAACACCACAGGGATCCCCCAGTTTTTCAATGTGAAGAAGAAGAGGGAAACTTTAGCTGTTTCTACCGTGAACAAACACCAACTGGTATTTGCACACATACTGAATGGTGAACCGGTGCACATGTTTTTGACAGCTACCCAGCATCCCCAGCAAAGAAGATTAAATGTAATATCTTATGTCACTGCTACTTTACAGGCACTGATATGTCAGTTTCTTAAAATGAAACTTCCATCACATCCATAGTAAACATAGAGAAAAGCAGCACGTACTGTTCCATCATTATCCAGCAGTGCATTGAAGATCATATTTTCTCCAATGTACAGAGCAGTAACATGCATCAACACCAAAGAAAGACAGTGTGGGTATACATGTCAATTTTGGTATATTTTTGCCTTTCTGCTCCAAACAAAGCAGCACTTCCTGTCTACGTGCACTTCTTCAACACAAACTTGTACACAA
Source organism: Nannoperca obscura (assembly GCA_036024295.1). Lineage (NCBI taxonomy): Eukaryota > Metazoa > Chordata > Actinopteri > Centrarchiformes > Percichthyidae > Nannoperca > Nannoperca obscura. The sequence continues at coordinate 2,803 of JAVQJL010059911.1, read as the reverse complement.
GCAGAAGCACAATGTCCCCTTCTGGCTTCCAGCTGAACTACCTTTGAAAACACAAAGATTATTTGTAACCAGACAGAAATAAACTACCCTCTATCAAAACTGTTCTGACTTGGGACAACTCCTACAACAAGTCCCTCTGTTCCCAGTGACAAGCAGAGGTGTGACTGTGGGAAGCCGGTGCACTCGTTTCAATCTCAGCTCGACTGAGTCACACTTTGTCACCTCTTTTGGTGTCTGGGATCACACCACAAGCTCGGTCACAGTTCACATGGGCATCCCATCAGTAACACTCTCCAAATGAATCACCATTACAAAATTACAAATCACAAAAAGTAACATCTTCAATGACAAAACTGTTGCATAAACATGAATACTCGATTTTAAGTAGCTCCAAATTATGAGTTAATTCAGGAAAATAGCTTAGAAAGCAAGTAACATTTAAAGGATGTAATGATGATCTGCAGAGGTATATAAGGTAAACAGACTGGAACAGAGGGAAAGTGACATTAATCTCTTTATGTTCATATTAAAAACAGGCTATGACTTACTGTTACAGGACTATTAGAGGCAAAGAGAGGGTGCATGGCAGTGGTGACGCATGAGAGGTCAAACCTGGGGCTGAACAGCATTTAACCCCTTAGGTGTGTGTTCCTCACACCCCCAAATTCACACCAGCTCCTGGGAAAGGGCAGCATGTGTCTGAAAAGTTAAAAGTGTGCAAAGTTGTGTCGAGCATGTAAAGAACCAAAAACAACTTTTTTTTTTTTATGTTCATTAATCACATGTAGCACTCTTGAAACTGTACTGCTAGTCTTGTGACTCCATATAATTTTCTTCAATATCTCAGTGCATGTGTAACTTCCCCCAAAACACGAAACACAAAGTAATGTACGTATAAGTAGATGAACACACGGAGAAATAGCTGCTTCAGTTGACCTAAAGCTTGTGCAGAAAAGGTTATAAGTTCATCAGACAGGGCATCAGTCCTAGTTTTATATTTAACCGTGGAGGTGAGCAAATTTCACACCCAAGTAATTGACACCAGCTCTGACACCCAACCCTGGGAAAGTCTCGGCCAGGCCAGGGTTGAAGAAGTTATCATCACTTCATCATAACTCCTAAAATCAGGTTTGCGTGTGAATACTACATTTTACTTTTGCGCTCAGTAGCCACCCTCGCAGTGACTTGCTCTGGAAAATATTTATTTTTTGTTGCTTTACACCTCTAGAGTCTTGATACTGGCTACATGTATTAGCTTTACTTATTGAAGTCTTTGTATCAGTGTGGGTGTGAAAAATAAAATGTGTATGAAAATCAGTCTGTTAGTTTATTATGTTGGTCTTCCTCGTGATTAGAATACAGTGTGTCCAGTGGAGGTCACTTGTTCAGTGACCAGACCCCTGGTGCAGTCAGAGGCCACCATGTCCTGCATTAATAAGGTGTGTAGACTTTGCACCCTGAAAAACACCTAAAGCTGATCCCAAGGGTTCCCACGAAAAGGCTTGAAAGGCTGGCACCGGGGTAAGTTGAAGAGTTCAAGTCATTGCATCAGAAATGCAAAATGTGTGCGTTTAAACAGTAATTTGCAAGAAACAAGCACAGCATGATAATGTGTTGTTACTGAGGACAGACTGCATATTAGGATGAAAGGTTTTGGTATGCAGTTTTATGGATGCATACAGGTTTTGAAGTTCTAGCAGTTGTGCACTTAACTATGTCATCATATTCAAACAATATCCTTACCATGCAGTTAACATAAACGTTGGAATGAGGGCATCACTTGCAACATACAATGAGTCAAGACACCAGGTCATAAACAGTTTTTCTGTGGTTTAAAATCAAACTGTTTGTAAGAATGTACTACATCTACCAGCAAACTATAAACCTGCAATTACTTTAACCCTATCAAAGCCTAAAGCTTGTGTAGTTCTGCATGCCAATAACTTATTTACATAAGTTCTATTCATTACTGCATTTAAGTATTGTTATTACAAAGGCTGAATTACTAAACTGACAGGCTGGTAATTCAGCAGACAACTGCCCCAGATGCCCTGGTCCTGTGTTCACTGTGTCATTTGGTTTCTAGCAATTTAATAAACTGCAAATGTGTTCTTTTAATATACACAACTACAACACCGAATGAACTGAAATACTTAACAAAGTCCTGCACCGTTACCTCATCCTGGGGCTCTGTCTTGTAGACAGACTCTAAATCATGTTGATATTTTCACATTTTCAAATTCAGAACATTTTCATTTTTATTTTAATTACCAAAAAACTATTGGACATACAAGTAGTGCTACTGGTTGACTGGATAATCTCTAGTGCACACTTACTGTGTACATGCACAATGCACAGCGAGCAGGGGAAGCAAGAGGTCATTAGAGGCCCAGCGCCTTTATTTTTGCCCCAGGGCCCCATAATGAGTTAAACCAGCCCTGATTAGTCTTGTTTTGTCTGATATTAGTTGGTTTGTTTTTGTTGTATAGTTACATTTGTGAAGGTTCATTCATGCTCTACCCTGTGAGTGGAGGAAAAAAAGCATGTTTTATAGTATGTCATAAATCTGTTGGTGGTAAAGCCACATAGAGAGTAGCCTGTCTCAGTTTACAGTATGTAAAGATAATCTCAAGTCTAAACCACATAGTATACTAGTTCACTGGAGGTCAACAACTTCGACTATCTCAGTGCAGATCTTAATATGCTCTGCTGACATGGTTGACACCTTTCACTTGGCACGCTGTTTCCGCACTTCAGGCGACACTGAGCAGGAAATGTCACGTTTACCACCTTGCACTTACCC
>JAVQJL010059905.1:0-26175 GCA_036024295.1 Nannoperca obscura | reverse complement strand
CCCCCCCCCCCCCCCCCCCCCCCCCCCATAGTACCGAGATGTTTGTGGTAGTCTTCTTTCTGCAGACTGCTATATAAAATGCAGTCTAACAATTAGCACATTTTCTGCTCCGCTCTTATTGTCTGTTGTTTCAGTGTTGTAGAACCCAATTATACTATAGCCAAACCAGTGGATTGTTAATGTGAGTGGGTTAACCTGTTCTGCCTGTGGGTTTTTGCTGCTGTGGTGAAGACAGGCAGAGAGGAAACTGTTCTGAGTGCAGCGAAAATCAGTTGTGCCAATACAGTGTGAAGCATGCTGGGAATTTAAATATTGTAACAGTGCTTTTGCAGTTTGAAACTCGGGTGTTTTCATAATGTCACAAATTCCTGAACTCTACGCTTGGTGCAGAGAGCAAATGCTATTGCTTATTGCAGCATCCTTCCATGAACTGGTGTTCTCCTACAAAACATTGAGTTCTCTGTAGGATTTCCATACAGATAAAGACTGAATAATGCCTTCTTTGTTTATGCTTCTTTACAGGTTTTGGTAGCTCTAATGGTGTAACACACAGCCCAGTCAGTAAGCAACAGGAACCAGTTCAGTCCCTGCTATGGCTTGTGTTGTAAAATGGACGTTTTAAAGAAGGAATAATGAAAACACGGACACACAAAGAATCGGTACAAACAAGGCCTTCATCTATTTTTCACAATGATGTCTCGGATTGTGTACCTGCCTCATTCCTGTCTTTTATGCGGTACTTTTGGGAGTATGGCTACATCATAATTAGTTCAACATGTGATAGTATTTCAAAATAATTTAGATGACTAAGATGTAAATTATTTATTTGGTTGTGAGATTCCACGTAGGTATTTTATTCTTTCCTCTGCTTACAATTTCTCCCCCTTCTCTGTGTCCTTTTGCCTTCTCTCTATTATTCCCTGTTCTTCTTTTTACCTCCCTCCCCTTTTTATTCTCCACCTGTTGGTGCCCTCACTACATTCCACCTTGAATTGAACGAACCTGACGTTCTTTTGGCTTGTATTAACTCCATTTTCACTACATTTCAACACATCTCCTTATTTCTGTAACTAATGCTGTTGCCTCCCTTCCATATTTTCCTCTTTTGCTGGACTTTGGGTTTTGCAGATGCCCATGCGCAGTGGGCGACGGCGGGGGGCAAGCGAGGAGAGAAGGGGTAGACGCCCGCACGCCAGCCCCACTCGCGCTGATCGCAACGATAGACAGACGGTTAGAGCCTACCTCTTTTGCCTATTTTTCTTTCCTGTCATTATTTTGGCCATGCGTTTATGTACAAGAGTCATTAGGAATAAAGAACTACATGTATGTATTGGATTGTGTGTGTGTGTGTGCTGTCTATGTATGAGTCATCAATATGATTGCCACAGACATACCCTTGCAGTGTCAGTATTGTTCAATAGTGTGTGTTTACAGCTCAACACTATGAAATCTTTGATGTTTCATGTTTGACATTGATGTTTTGGGTGTGTGTGTGTGTGTGTGTGTGCACGCAAGTTTAAGCTTTGTTCTAAAAACAGTCATGGGCCTGTGAGGGATTCAAAGGCATCACTACAGAATTAAAAGTCTTGTGTTGTTTTAGCAAAGAGGTGCTGGTGAGGAATTGGCTGGAAATCGCTTCAGTCGCAGATCACAAGGCCATGATTCATCAGAGAGTGAGGGGGAGGAACTTGTGTCTCCTCCAAAGAGGCAGAAAGTTCAGGTTTGTGTTACATTTCATCATCCTGTTATATAAAGACTAATTATAAAGCTTTGATTCACCTTAATCATTCAAAAGGCACCGTCTAAGCTATTAAGAGTTCCATTCTTTGCATCTACAAATATATATAGACAGCGAATATTACCACATTCACCAAACGACATTATTTTACCTCATGCACAACTGATCTTTTCTTGTCAGGATTCGGTCTCTACCCCAAACCCTCCAACATCAACACACTCGACTGACAGCTCGGCTCCTTCCACTGTCCCACCTCCAACCTCAGTTGCCAGCCAATCCCGTGAGAGTGACAATGAAGATGGCCAATCGCAGGGCAGTAGGAGTTCAGTTGTAGGGAGCCTGGCCAATAGCAGCAGTAGCCTGAGCAGTGGGCGGGATATAGACCAGGACAACCGTTCCTCGTCCCCAAGTCTCTCCGCCTCTCCTCTGGGAAGCCTGGACTCTGATTCCGATGGCCCCGACTCACCAAAGCAAGGAGAGAGGGAACGAGAGAAAGGCAAGGAGGGAGGAGTGGGGAAGGTGGCAGGAGAGGATAGGAGAGCGATACGGGAGGGGAGAGGGGAGGAGTCCAGTGGAGATGGAGAAAAGCGAGATATAGATGCACGAATTGAAGACTGTCCGTCTCTAAAGCCCCCCTCTACTCCGTGCTCTTCCTCTGGCCTGCCTCCCTCTCTCCGCGGAGCAGGGGATTCATCAAACGACAGCAATAGTGGGAGAAAGTCTTATTTTTCCCTGGACTCCAAATTGATGTGCAAAGTTGAGTATGGTGGACCGACGGGCGTTGATGGTGCACTTAGTGGCAACAGAATGAATTCCAAAGGCAGCACGCAGTGTGTGACCAAGACAACTCTCTCGGGAGGAGACTTTTCCCATAACAGCCCCAACATTCCCCACTCCTTGCCCCCTCCTCTTCCTCCTCCACCTGCCCTGAAGCCCTTGGAGCTGGGACAAAACCTGCCTGCTGAGGTTAAGACAGAAAGAGACAAAATAGAAAAGGCAGACAAACTCCTGGACAAGGCTCAGTCCACTCCTCCTTCTCTGTTGCCACAGACTGTCCCCCAGCCACAGTCCCAGTCCCAGCCTCAGAGCCAACCCTCCGCCCACCCTCACCACTACAGCTCCACCAGCTGGCAGGGTGGCACAGCAACTGGTTGCCAGGGGAGCTGGGGCTACACCCGTTACCCTGGCAACCACCACCCACACCAACCGCAGCACCAGCCCCCAGTGCAGCAGCAGCAACTTCCCTCTGTTTACAACCCTCCGTCCTCTCGCCACTCCTCCTCCCACCCTTCTTACCTTCCCCACCCTCACCCCCACTCCCACAGGGAGTACCTTCCCAGGTACGCTGGAGGGGGAGGGGACAGAGAAAGGGGGGCTGCAGGAGAGAGGGAGAGGGGAGTGAGGGGGGAGTGTGGGGGGAGGGAGATCAACAGGGAGTTCTCTGCTCCCATTGGCAACAGCAGCAACAATAGTAGTGGAGGTAATAGTAATAGTACTTGTGGTGGGATGGGTGTGTCCAACAGCATCCAAGGCAGGGAGTTTGGGGGTCTGTCAGTGGGTCAGAACCGGGAGTTCCAAGGCTCTGGGAGAGATGGGCCTATTGTGGGTCCTGAAAGAAGAGACTTTGGTCCAGCTTTCAGAGACAGAGAGCGAGAACGGGAGCGGGATGCAGGGAGGGAGTTTCCTCTGCCAAACCAAAATCAGAGTAGAGACTTTGGCCCCAATGGAACTGGAGGGGGGCATCCCAGAGACAAAGATGGAGGCAGATGGGGTGAGTTTGGGGGCCAGACAAGAGAGGTTGTAGGCAACAGTAACCCAAACAACAACTCCATCTCCCAGGGAAACCCCCCAAGTTCAACCAGCGGGCTACCTGTCACGCCCATGCTGAACCGAGATCCACCTGCATCACCCCAAAACAACCCCAGTCACCCTTCCCATTCTTCCCTGCCCCCCCACCCCCACCCACATCCCCCAAACTCATCCAACCGAGACTTCCCTCCTCCCATGGACCAGGCACAAACCCCCTCCTCTGGAGCAGACCACTTTCACAGAGAGTATCCTCCCACTGGAGGAAAAGACTTTCCTTCTGGGGCCCCTCCTTCCACTGGCACAAATCGAGAGTACCACAGCCCCCCTGGGGTGACTCCAAACCTGGGACGAGAGTATTCAGGGCCTGGAGGAACCCATCACCCACACCCACCTCACCCCCACTACCAATCTGGGCCCAGAGATAGAGAGAGAGACTCAAACCTGCGAGAGCCTGCTCTGTACCAAAACCGCGGAGGCCCAAATCAACCTCCTGCACTCTCTCCTTCCTCCTCTTCCAGCCATCATGGACACCCTCCAAATGCTCCATATCCCCCTCCACCATCTCAGCCTCCTCTACCCCCAACTCAAGCATCCCACACCCAGCCACCCCCATCAAGTATGGCACCCAATGTACGTCCCCCACACTACCAGTCCTCTGCCCAGACGCCTCCCACACCCCTGTCTCCGTTACCCAGCCCATCCACAAATCAGATGGGAGGATTCTCATCTTTTCCCCCTGGCTCCTCCGCTGGGCCCAACATGCCACTTCCTGGGCCAGGTGTGTCACCTGGATGTCGCCCCTCCCCTTTCCATGTCACTTTGAACAGTCACCCTCCGTTCAGTGGGACGTACCACTCCAATGGGAACAGCAGCAGTAACATGGCCAACAGCAATAGCAACAGTAGCGCACCCAATAGCAGCAATACCAACTCGCAATCACTCTCACCCCAAAATGTCTCAAAAGGACCCCCGCCTCTTAGTAACTCAGCCAACAACAACAGCATTTCGACCCCTGCCTCTAGTTCTTCACTCCCTGGTGGAGACGGACATTCGGATTCAGGCCCACCTCCCACACCTGTTATCAAAGAGGAACCAATAGAAGAAAGAGAAGAGAGTGAAAGCCCACCACCAGTGTTGAGAAGCCCCTCTCCTGAACCCAAACCTGTAGATATTCCCATCCACGCCAGCCAATCAGCACGGTAACGTCAAAATTACATCTTCATCCTATTTGAGATTGTCAATGTGTCACACTGCTCAGTCCCTCTTTATGTGATCAGATGTAATTAACAGTAATGGTAACTGTTATGGTGGTATATCTGACTCCTGATGGTTGTAGTAATGATGTACTTCACTGCTGTGTCACTCGTGTCTAGGTTTCACAAGGTCCTTGATCGTGGAAGCGGGAATTCTTGCGCCCGCAGCGATGTCCTCTTTGTCCCACTGGACGGCTCCAAACTGTGGAAAAAGAGGAATGAGGTGATCGAAAGGGCACGCAGGGAGGTCGAGCAGCGGGCCCGAGACCTAAGGGAAAAAGAGAGGGAACGGGAGAGGGAGCGTGAGCGTGAGAGGGAACTGGACCGACATCTACAGGTGTGCACATTTGAGCGTGATAATTATGTAGCGTGTCAGATTTAATGGATTTGATGTAGATTAAATTGATCACTTTAATGGGAGGGGAGTGAAGCAGATCAGGGCAGCTGTGATTTACTGTCTTTTACTGTTTTCTCTGCAGCAGCAGAAGGACGTCAATGCTGCTGGAGGGGGTCGCCAGGGCTCTTCTCTCTTCTTCCCCTCCTCATCTTCGATCATCCTCGACCCTTCATCTTCTTCCTCCTCTTCCTCGTGCAACTCTGTCTCCCACGCTCCGCCTCACCCTCAGCATCATCCCTCACACCCGCATGCGCACCTTGCTCAAGCACACCATCTCCACCCTTCCCTCGCTCACTCCATCCCCCACTCCCTCCTCCTGCCATCCATGGGTGGGGCATCAGCAGTGGTTGGCCCTCAGGGAGCCTTGGGAATAAGTTTAGGAGGTCCATATTTAGGCCCTGACACCCCAGCGCTGAGAACCCTGAGCGAGTATGCTCGCCCTCATGCTATGTCTCCACTCGGAGCAGTGAGTCGTGCCCAGGCGCACCACCAACAAATTCACCATGGCCACCCCCATGTCCACCCCTCATTCTTCCTTCCCCAGTTTCAGAATCATGCTTTAGGCCACCCGCATCACCTGCCTACTGATGCAGCTACAGCCGCAGCCATCTTGGGCTTTTTGTACGGTGGCAGCCTTGAAGGGGGTCCAGGTGTTGGAGGCCATGCTGGGATGACGGGAGGCCCGATACCTGGAGGGATTGGTGGTGCGGGGTTAGGAGGAGTCGGCTTTCCTCATGCAATGGCTGCACATCGAGATCGAATAAAGCCAGGATTTGAATTTAAGAGTGATGAGCGGATTTATCCACCGGGGTCCATACCTGATCCTGCAGCACTTGCCCTTGCTCACTCTCATTCTCATCATGCCCATGCCAATGCCCATGCGCATGCACACTCCCTGCTCCTCGGAGGAGGTGCAGTGGGAGCTAATGAGGTGTCACTCTATGGCACCCCTCCTCCCCCAGCTCCCGCTGGCCCCCCACACCACCAGAACCCAACTCTGGCCCCAATAACTAGACCTCCCAACCCTCCTGCCCCTCAGTCCCTGTCCAATCCACCCCCTTCATCTCTCCTCCCACCCTCTCTGCCCTCTCACCCATCATCTGCACCACCGGTTGCCCCCCCAGCCCCAGCAGGCCCTGCTGCTCCTCCGCCAGCTCCTCCTCCACCTGCTCCGCCAACCACCAGCGCCGCCTCACTTCATCACCCAGTCCCCCATTCTTCTTTTCCCAGCTCCCTGTCCTCTCATCTGCCACCAGCCCCTGCCCCAGCCGCTCCCCCTGAGACCTACCCCACTCCCACTCGCTCTCCTGCCTCTTACGAGCGAGACAGGAGTGGGGAAAGAGAGCGGGAGAGGGACAGAGACAGAGCAACTTTGCCGGCTTTTGGGGACAGAGAGCGAGAAAGAGAAAGGGAGAGAGAAAGGGGAGGAAGTGGTGGAGGCGGAGGAGGAGGGGGAAATGGAGGAGGAACGAGTGGAGGAGAGAATCTGGGGCGTCTTCAGATGTTAAACGTGACACCTCATCATCACCAGCATTCACACATCCACTCACATCTCCACCTGCACCAGCAAGACACAGGTACCCACTGTTACTAACAATGCTGTCATTGTCACTATCAACTGCTTTGAGATTACACAGATAACTGAAGACATTTGTAGTCAAAAATGTATTTTTAAGGCTTGATGCATGTAAGATGTGTGTTCTAAAAAAAAAGGATAAGGCTAGCGATATTCTATAGACCATAGACCTCCATTGTTGTCCAGAAATGATTAAAAACTAATCTAAGAGCCACACCATTTCACCTGATGACATGTTCTGTCTTTACAACAAACATGGGCACTGTAGTTTATATTGACCACATACACCATACTGCAGTGTGTATGGGATTAATCTTTCTCTTAAGGCACTATTTACTTAACATTTGCTAAAAACTACAATGCCCATCTTTTTAACACTACTTATATTTGTGACCCATTTTTAAGGATTTACATCTTAAATTGGAACAAATGGGCTTTGGGTTGTCTGCCACAGACAGGGCAGGGAATTTGGAGGGTACTGAGAGACGGAGTGACACTTGGTCTTTTCATGGGAATGTTTTCATGTGGACAGTAACAAAAGTGAACAACGCCAGCCTTATCCTTTACCTCCAATAGAGACAGATCTCAGATTGATAACACCAATCATCAGGAAATGTATGAAAAACAAGAGAAGCCTTTTGTCTCTAAAGGACTTCATACATATTCACAAGTTCAAATGTCTTTAATATTTGCATTTTACATTTTCAGTAGGCACAATGGTGAGGTGTTATTATACATGACACATGAACATTTTACCAAAGTAAAGTGTGTAACAGAAAACCTTTTTCCACTTCCCAATGTTTGCATACTTATTTGGTTCACTTTAGTTTGTGCTTTATTCAATCAAATTGTAGGAAATAAATGTTTTGCTGCTAATTGGACAGTTTTAGCAAAAGCTAAATCCAGATTTCTCTGACTTTATTTAACTGTCTTGGCTGTTCATGTGTTACCAAGAATGCAACATCAATTAAATGTACCAATACTTTTCATGTGTTAATCGCTGCTTTGAATTCAATGCTTTGACTCTTATTGAATATATCCTGTATTTCCTATTACATCACTGGCATCCAGCGACGGGCGGGGTTCACCCCCTGATGGACCCGTTGGCGTCGGGGTCTCCTTTGGCACGCCTCCCTTACCCAGGAGCCACACTAGGCACCCCCATCCTGGCTCACCCCCTCACTGACAGCGAGGTGCTCCGCCAACAGCTGTTCGGTGAGGAGAAGGCTCCTCGTCCATGTACTTGTTCAGTTTTTTTCTCTAAAAACTCCACAGTGCTGAAAGTTTATGAAGAGACTTTTTGAGTACGATGATGATGATTGACCTCGTGCCCTTTCCCCTTCTTTATTCCTCCATTTTCCTTTCGTATCCCTGCCTGCTCCTCCTCTTTCTTCTCTGTGTCGTTTACAGGTGCTCCTTTCCGTGACTTGCCCCAGCCATCCTCCCTCACAGGTCCCATGTCAGCTGCCCATCAGCTCCAGGCCATGCAGCAGGCCCAGAGCGCAGAGCTGCAGATCCAGAGACTGGCCCTGGAACAACAGTGGATCCATCACCATCACCACCACTCCCTGACCCAGGACGAGTATTACAGGTACAGAGGTTGTGTGTGTGTGTCCATTGTAACTGTCACTGTTAATGCAGTAGAGACTGAATATGTTATGTAGGGTTGAAACTGACAATTGTTTTCATTGTCGATTAATTTCATTAAGAGTGAAGAATCACAATTTACATTTGGCAGCATTGAGGCTGTTCACAAACAGTCCATTAGTGGGTTACAGTTGGCCAACCAACCAAATGAATGCATCTGATGCATCTCCGCTGTAAAAGGTAGTTTTATCTACCCACAAGTGTTGAAATGTACATAACCTCTGTACATATTTGAATCCTGTAAAATCCAATCTATGGATTCAAATTTAGCTTTTAAAATGTATCCTAAAACACCTCTTATTTTGCAGGTAAAAGTATTAACCTGCAATTTTGAGAGATGAAATTGAATCTGCCAAAACTTGAAATTGCACTCTAACATGGTTTCTCCTTCGACCTTTTAGTCACCTGAAGAAAGAAAGTGACAAGACCCTGTGAGGGAGGGGCACGACGAAGAGCAGCATGGAGAAACTCGAGGGAGAATGTGTGCAAAATGAAACGCAAATCAAAAGCACTGAAAACAATGAAGGAACAAAGACTCAAAACTAAAGCTGGACTAATGGACAGGGAATTCACTGAAGAAAACAAGACGATTTTGAAGGATTAACAGCAGTGGGAGGAGGGCGTGAAAATGTTGCACACAGACCCTGCTAACTGCACCACGTTGAAGGTCCAGACTCCAGCGCTTCCCTGCATAATGTTCTCAAACTCCAGTCCTGTTTTGTATCGTGCTCTGTACAGTATATTAGATGGGGGCGGCAATGGTGAAGTACAGTATGTGTAAAATACTTGATGCCAGAAGGAATGTGTACATGAGTCTCTTTTATGTCATTGCATGTAGCTAGGCGCTTATTCTGAACTGGTGGAACTTTTGGTTCTATTTTTAGTAATTGCCCCCTCTTTTGTATCTGAGGGGTGTTCTATATGCATGAGACCAGCAATTTAGTGTTATGTTATGTTTATGATCAATAGTATTGTTATTATGATTAATGTTGTCTGTTTGTTGATAATGATATAATTATATATACAGTACATATTATTTGTATTATTTTTTTACATTTTCATGGTATGGCAGTCGGTTTTTATTTTTATTTTTTATTTTCAATTTACCTTGTGAAACAAGATGCAAATGAAGGCAAAAAAATCTGAAAATAAATTATAATCTTTTTTTGCTAGTCTCTTGCGTATTCTTGCGTGCACTATATTTTTCCCCTCTCACATACATTCAGACTATTTGCCCTGTCTTTGTTTTATACAAGTCACTCATGCACAAAGCATATCAAATTCCTCAGTTTCCTCCCCCTCCCCCCTCTCTCTCTTTCTGACTCCCCCCTCTTTCTCTCCGTCGGCCCGTCCCTCCCCTCTTGGTGAGTGTAGCTAATAGGAGACACATGGGATGAGTGTGAGACATGGGAGTTGAGTCGCTCCAGTGAACACCAGCCACCCTGTAGAGCTAGCATTCCTTACTGCACTGTAAAGAGGAAAAGAAAAAGAAAAAATATATATATAAAGAGAGAGAAAATGAAAAGGAGAAAGAAAGGAGGAGCTGTGAGAGTGTGATTTACGGACGCTGCTGAAGGCTCAGGGCTGTGTGTGTTCTCACCGTGTCCGGCTGGAGGAATCTCCTTCAAACGGACACGGATCAGTGAATACAGCCTTCATGTTGCAACACAGAATCACGGCTGCCTCGCAGATTTGACGACATGTAGATATGCTCAAACAAACTTTAAAATATTGCATCTTTCATTTCTTCTTATAGTGATGTACCCTGTCTACATAATGTGTCTTAAAGGGTTCTCTAGATGCCTGAAGTCTGCATCCCTTTTCTTTATTTATGTAATAAAAACTCCTCATTGATGTGACATTGATTGATAGCCTTATCTGTAAGAGCCATCTCAGTCAGGATAGTGTTACTGGATGCAAGCCATGCTACAGTATGTGAAATATATACTGTATAGGTAATGCTTCTGAGTTGGTATGTAGGTTGTGTGTCATTAAAAGTCACCTTGAATAAGTGTGTCAACATAATGTAAAGTGTCTTCTGGCAGGACAAATCTGATTTTCCTCTCTGGTGACATCACATCTGGGGGATATTCTTAGCACTCCATCAGTCCTTTCTAAGGATGTCATGAAAGGTGTGGATGAAAGATGAAAGACGTTTGAAGACCGCATTTCATATAGTTCTAGTATTATTACTGTACAGCCTCTTATATAGCAATTTTGGATGTAAAATAAAGGTTATTATTAGCAGCTGTTGTTTCAAATCTAGGACAAAAAAATTGCTAATTATTCTTATTCTTTTATACTGACCCACTGTAAGGACCAGATATGAATGTTTTGGTTCATCACGATAAGGCACGATGTCAGGTAAATTTTAAATCACAGGACTTCTAAGTGCATACCTGTAGTTTATTGTATTGTTATTGGAGAGAGACCCCAAACTGGGAGCATCAAGACTGAAATACTAACAATTTACAAGCACTTTCGGTCCTGCATGTACCAATTTATGTGTATTAAATAAACAAGCCAAAGATCAACACCTTTCTTTTATTATATGAGGATTAAAGTCTCACACAGTCATCTAATCAGGGCCAATTTGTATTTTAAAGGTTTCACTTAAGAGGTGATGCCAAAATCATGCAAAATTCTGAAAATGTTTCCCAAATAACATCCAAAATACACCCAAAGAAAATGCATGTTCATGTCCATTATTTAATTTTTGTATCATTGCTGTGCTCTTCATAGCTGCTGATAATTGTAACTGTATGAATGTGAAGGACAAGGTGTATAGAAGCATGTGTACTCAGACAAGTTGCTCCAAATGAATCAAAAGTAGAATAAAAATAACAAAACACACACGCCCTCACGTGTGCAGTACACAGTTGGAAGAAGCATAAATACAAGACAGATGAATATGAAACAGGCTCTACATACAATAAGCACTGATGATTGTGCTTGATGATTTAGCAGCAGCAGCCGCCACACTCCTGTTGGGGCATTTTACTGTTACAACTTAACATCGGAGCTCGATGTTTGTTTCATTGAATTAGGTACTGAATGTTTTTTTTCTGTGCCATAAAGGGCTACTCACCCTGGTCAATAAAACCTCTGCTTCAGCAAATCCTCCAACACCTCGTACGTCTGCAGGAGTGCCATCTCAGCCAGCAGCGGCAACAGACGATCTGCCAAGTGGCACAAGTTCTGGCTGAGAACAGTTGCCTTTTTCACCTCCTTTTGCCCGTACAATCAATCTCTTCTGACCTCTTGCTCACTCCATCCCAGCCTGGAGAAGATGATCCCACGGGATGCTGAGCATGTTTAAGTGGTTGTAGACAACATGCGAGTGACCGGAGCTCTCTGCCTCCTTCCACTACACAACAAGGAAGCGCAGCTCACTGTATAGACACCAGCTACATGATTAAAGCCATAGGCCTTAAAAATGAAAAGCTTTCACTGGTGCTCACTTGGTCTTGGAACAGGGTTGAAAAGAATAGGTCGTTGAGGATCCTGGCCACCCATTTACCCACACACAACAGCTGTTTGACACAACGAGGTGAGGACTACAAATGGAGGAGCAGTCATGCGATCTGTTTCATCAATCCTGTGTTGAAGATGTACACATCCATTTCTACACCTGGGCGGCTGGAGCCTCTCCTGGTGTAGAAATGGATGGGTGTAACTAGGATACGTTCTTGTACTACATTTTCCACAATTAGAAAAATAAAGGGTGAAATCTTTGGTGTGAATCTGATATTAATTGTTTACGTCCAAACCTAAATCTTGCTCCCATTACTCCTTTAGGGTCAGCAGGTTTATAGTGTCTGTGAAACCATATAGACATATTTGTTTAGCAAGGTTGAGGATAAAACACTCACAATCACAAGTTTGACTGGAGAAATCTGGGTTTTTAAGTGCCTTCTCTAGTAGAAGTGGAAACAGTGAAGTGTTGGCTAGTTAAAGGTACAAAAAAATGGAAAAATGATTGTGTAATGTGAGGATCATTAATTGTTGTAAAGCTTCTGTTGGACGAAACACAATGTTGGGTTTGAATGTGGCGGAACCTTGTTGAGACAAAGTCGTTGTCAGACATGCTGATAAATGAATTCGCAATGGGTCCAAATGAGCACTATTTAATTCAAATACTTTCAAGTGTACAGCAGCAGCTGGACGATTCGAACAATCACATGGTCAAGGTTAAAATAAGTGCTAAATTACACTAACGGATGTTGTTAGGTATTTATAAAATACAGTACAATAAAATCAATCAATCACACAGATTTGTTAATACCTGTCATGGGTGGGTGGGAATAATAATTGTCACATGTAGAAACAAATATATATAGCAAGCATAAAACAGAATAAACTGGTTAAAAAAAAAAGAAAAAGTTGATTTAATAAATGAGACCTGCCAAGAATAAACCTGACAAACCTTTTATTCGGCAAATATGTTTGTTTCCTCAGATACCAGAAACATAATGTACCAATTTAATGGAAACAAAGAGTGAGGGGGCCCTTTGGCCAAAGACTTAATGTGAAGCACATTACTCTTTTTGGAGATTCAGAATAAAACCTATCTCTGGTATTTTCTGAGACCAAACATCAAAGAAGGTGCAGACTGGGTTGTGAAATTATAGAATAAGGTCATCTCCACTGTAGGGACACTTAAATAATAATTCCTGTAAATCTTCTCCACACAGCCAGGGGTGAGCAACACTCCAGTCCTTGTGTTTACCTACATGATTTGAATCATTGTCTTAATCCAGATATTACATTTCAAAGAGATGGTGTGTCATCTTTTGAATTGTCTGCTCTGCACACTTGTCATAAGTGGTTTACTGCACAGAGTACCTGCATGTACATGAGCGCTTTCAGAAAACCTCTCTCCAGTAAGTGAGTGTACCCAGAAATAATAATCCAGTTCAACAAGATGTTCTACAGCATACTCACCACACTCATCACGAGCATCTCAAGAATTCTTTTGGGTGCTAACGCATGAAAAAGGAATGTATGAAGTGAAAAGGATTATATTTAAATGTTTGAATTGGCTCCTTTAACCGAGCTTTAGCCAAAATGAACTCTGTATTGCATAGATTAAAGACACTACTGTATATCTAAACTTTAATACTTTCACCTAACAGAAAACATTCAACTCTACCACTGCTGCTGCTGCATATGTATATACACACTCTGGCTAGCATTGTAACTCACAGCTCCCCAGCATTACAAATCCTAATTACACCTCTGAATATAAGTAATGGCTTCATAATGACAGAAAATAAAAAGGGCAGCAGGGGAAGGCCTGTCTAATGTCTCCCTGAGGAAGGAACTGGACTGACTGTGTGTTTCTTGTGTGAACCAGAGTAACATCTAAGGTTTAGAACGTGTACCAAATACATTGAGTATCCAAACTTGTGTGGACACCCGACCATTGGACCCACATGTTTGATCAACACCTCATCCCAAAAACCATTAGCCAACTGCCTCCGCCCTCTTAGAGAAAAGCGATCCTGTTCAGCCACAACAGCATCAGTGATGTTGGACTCTGATGTTGGGCGACAAGTTGACGTTTCAGTTCATACCTTAGGTGTTGCATGGGGTTGAGGTCAGTGCTCTGTGCAAGGAAGTCAAGTACATTGTTGTCTATAATATCAAAATATACTGTAGCTGTACCATAAATAGACATTTTTCTGGCTGACATTTGGACTTAAGCACGGGTGTTACTCATAACCTTGTGTCCCTGTAAACTGTGACATCCACAATACCACGACCCTGAAACCAAAGCAGCTAAATGGAATTCAGCCATGAGTCATTATATTATTTACACTTGTGTTTTTCCCATATGTGACATGTCAAAATGTCACAATGTAAAAAATGTCTTTTGGAATGAGTCCTAGCTAAAGGGTGTCCACATACTTTTGGCCCTGTACTGTAAACTACAGTCTACTACCATAACCTTGAGGAGAGAAAAACGTATCTGCCAAACCTGCCAGTGAGTTTGGACGTTACTGCATGCACCATCAGCCAGGACAAACAGTGTGCTACCAACCTGCCTCCCATTAAGCTGCCAAGTTCAAATTAATTCATACTAATTATTACTACTGTGCTTTTGGATCTAAGCCTGATGTAAGCCTTTCACCAGGAGCAGTGTCCTGCTGCTAAGCTTTCCCTTCAGTCCATTTAGAACCATCAACCATGCTGTTGTGCACCACAACATTTGGCTAAAATGTTTTTTACAGGTTAACGCAAACTAGAAACGCTATTCTACTACTGTTACATTTTAGAACGGAGCCATCTGTAATGTTATTAGTAACACCCGTACTTTTCCAACTATGACAATTCAATATGTTTATGTGTTTACAGTGATTTGTCAAATACTAATCATAAAGAATGTATAATGTGGTCATAGATTCCCTTTATCTCTGTGTGACTTTTAGCCAGTTTATTCATTTTTAAACTCTTAAATGCAACTGAAACACCAGTGGATCAGTTGGTACAAACTCATGCTCATGCTAATTCAAAGCCACAGAACTTTATTTCACATTCTAGTGGAGATCCCAAAGTTTCAAAAGATACCAACAGTGTCACACTGAATTTTGGGGAAATGTGTTTAAAATGGTGCACAAGACACTTTGGAACAAGATGACACAAAAAGTATACGCTGTCAGACAATGTGGAATAAGATTATTTTCCAAACAAAATGCTACTTAGGGAGAAATAAAAGGGGAATAAACAGTAGTGAAAGAAATACTCCAAGTAGAAGCAGCAATACCAAGTTATGCATTTTAAATTTTTTAATAAAAGTACAAACGTATTAGCATAAAAATACACTTACAGTATGGAAGGTGTGAGTACTCATTACACAGGTTTCAGAATAATGTATATTATTGGATTATAATTATTAATGCACTAATGTGTAAGCATGACATTAATGTTGCAGATGGTAAAGGTGGGGCTATTTTATATACTGCTCAGTAGCTTCATCCATTGTAATACATCAGAATTTATTTTGTTGATTATATTAATGTATTATTTATCTGAATCTGTAAAGAAACTAGTAACTCGATCTGTTAAATACATGTAGTAGATTAAAAAAGTAAAATATCTTCCTCTGAAATGTAGCAAAGTAGAAGTATAAAGTAGCAGAAAAAGGAAATACTCCAGTAAATGAGAAGTACCTACTTAAGTACAGTACCTGAGTAAACGTTCCTGGTTACTTTTGCTGGGAATAAGGGGTCACCGCCTTTATATTTTAAATATATTTTGACTGTAAGAAGGCTACTAACTGGGAGTACTGTCAGTTCTCAGAAAAGAAGTACATCCTCAGTACATTAGACACTGGAGTCTGAAAGTTGCCCAATAGAGAAATTGTGAATGAAATGCTGTTACTGCCACCTACTGGAGGACTGTGCAACTTCCCTTTTCTCGTGTTCCTGCAGCAGAAAGCAGAATACATTCAACACCACCAAGTATATAGAGTAATAACATTTTACTCTGTAAGAATCCATTTACTATAATTTATTTATAAAACGGCATGTCTGTGAATGTACTTTTACAATTCATTTGCACATCATTTACTGCAGCTAGTGTATATGTACACAAGGCTTAATGAGGTCCATGCACAGTTACCAACACCACTAAACATAGAAAACAGACAGTACATTCTTTGTTCGCACCTATTTGGTGTTTTACACTTAAATCACGTGACTAACATACAGGAACAACATGAATCTATCGGGCATTATTGTAATTTCAATGAGAGTCATACGGGCACATTCTCTCTCTTATGCACACGTCTCACGTGCCTGCCAAGAGACTCCATCCATTTGAAGGATTTACCACAGTAATTGCAGATACAGTGTTTCCCCTCAGTGTGGATCGTCTGGTGTCTGTTCAGAGCGCTCGTTGTGATGAAAGTCTTTCTGCATATTTCACACCTGTATGGCCTCTCTCCCGTGTGCGTCCTGATGTGAGCTGCGAGGTGGGAGCAGTTACTGAAACGCTTTTCACACACCGAGCAGCAGTAGGGCTTCTCTTTGCTCTCCTCGTCCTGGTGGTGGTGGTGGTGGTGGTGGTTGTTGTTGTTGTGGCCGAGGTGGAAGGGTGAGGTGGGGTCCTGCAGGCTGCTTCTCAGACCGGAAGGAGATGAGATGAAGTCTTTGATGTCCGATTCGAGGCTCTCGAGCTGCTCTGCGTCGTGCGCCGTCCAGAAATCCCTGTGGCTCTTCTGCTGCTCCTTCTTGACCTGCGAGGGCTCCGGGTGCTCCTGCTCCATGCTGCTGCCCCCACCCTCTTCACAGTGCTGGGGCTCAGGGGCCTCCACCGCAGGGACTGACTGGTGGTGGTGCTGCTGCTGCTGAGATGGAGGGGGAGGAATATGATGGTGGTGGTGGTGGTGCTGCTGCGGTTGGGCTCCAAGGCTTCTATCCAACCGGGGCTCTGGGTTAAAGACAAAAGATGACAATCCCAATCATGCAGTTTAATTCAAATGTGATGCAAAGCTGCATGGGGTTTGCTTGCAAGCAGATTTAATTCAAACCAACCTGACTTGAGGAGCTTGAGCTGGATCCTGAGACGACTGATTTCTAAATCTTTTGAACGAGAAACCTCCTCTTTGTACTCGGCTATTGTCTTTTCAACCGCTCCGAATATCTCCTCCGCCGCCGCTGTCAGTCGCTCGCTGAGAAAAGCTTTCAGTGACTGCATGTTGGACGCCTCTGAAAGAAAAACGAACAGCTTTGAGTGGCGCTGGGGGACGAATTGTTGCGAGTCCGTGAACGTCACGCTTCGCATGTAAACACGGACGTGAGACTTGGCCACGCTGAGTGGTCCGTGTGAGGCACTACCGCCCCCTGCCGGAGCGGCGGGGCAGAGGCGAGACTCCAGAGGCTGCCGAGGGAGGGGGACAAAACAACAGCAAGCTTTTTTTATCCAGTCTTGAGGCCACTGTAAACACCTAGATTGATTACTTTTTAATATTTAAGTTGACATTACGATTACATAATGTTTGTATGTTCCGTGTTTAATCAAATTATTGTTAACATACTGCAAACCTGTACCTGTTTGCAGGTACAAGTCTTTGTAGGACTATGAATGTATGTACATGTAAGTACTATATCATAACTGATCAATGCTTTTACTATAAACTGCATATGTTTTTGCAATTTTTTAAAAATGTTTTACCTAGTTATTTTGCCCTTTTCCTGCACATTCTCGCCACTGTGGTTCAGTCCTGTGGCTGTTTCAACACAGTAACAATATAAAGAAGACAAAGATACTGAGACAAGCAAATATTTGGTTTAAAGCAAGTGTTTGCTGAAGTCAGACAAGCAGATTGTGAATGAAATCACAGCAAAGGGAATTTTGACCTCAACCTGAGCTGAACTAACCTGCTTCAGGAACCCAAATGGGAAAGACGGTCTCATAATGTGCATTATGAAAACACGTATACCCCTCTGCAACTTCAAACCCATTCACAATAATTGGCCGCTACCTCTCTTTATCTAGTTTATTGTCTGGTATTCGGTTTATGATTCATCCTGTCGCTGTCCTTTTGATTCTTTGATTGTACTGTAACTTAACAGTGTTTCTACAAACGAAGAGGTGTGTTAAAGGTCAAAGGTTAAACATCCAGCTCAAAACCACAGAGACAAACCTACAGCATCTAAAGACAGTATAGTATTGATATATCTCACCCAGTCGTGCATCTTCTGGTGTCAAAGCCAATTCATACTTGAATTAGTAGTATAGTCCCACATAGACCGTTAATTAAAAATGAATTAATTAAAAAACACACCCTTGGGGCATCTGGCCTAGTGGTTAAAATGCATACAACAGCAACGTTCCTGCTGACCTTTCTTGCATGTCACATCCCTCTCTGTTGTCCCAGAATATTCTGTCTGCATCTCTACTCTCACTGCCATTAATAATTAAGGAAAATGTCAAACACAAAATAAAAACATCTCAGAGAGACACATCTTTGCTTTGGTGCTTGTGCAGTGGGTCCAGTAATGTGAAAGTGATGCGTGTATCAGGGTGAGAAGAACAAAGTGTTGAAAGTTAGTTAGAAACCAGCCAAGCTAAAATCTGAGAACACTCTATTGTGTTTAAACCCAAGAAGAGACCTGAAGTTGTTACAAAGGCTAAAACCCCCAGTGTGCGTTGGATTTTATGAACAGTCTAAACATTAGTTTCTGGATTTAGCTTTGTAAATTGGCAAAGCTACAATTTTCCTCTGATACATGAATCTCTCACTGCTGTGAGGGAGTCTGTTTTAGTTCAGTGCCGGGATAAAAATAGCAGTGAAATGCTTCTCTACATGGCATTGTCTTAACAGGAGTTCACGTCTGTAATGAGATACCCTCTCCCTGCGGTCCTGAGAATACCACCGATAGATATACACACCCCTGTACATTATAAGGAATATTGAAAGGTTTCTTTGGAAGGTCATGCGATAGACCTCATCAAGGGAAAAGCAAAATAAGACAGCACACTAAAAACAGTCTCTAAACAGTTTATTATAATGTTTCCTTACAGCCTTCCCACTCTTCGGCCATGACACAATATGGTTAACATGTAATGAACACTTCCCTCTTGGCAAAACAGCCAATGAGAGCGGAACATGCACGCCTACAGGGAGGTAAAAGCCACAGAACATCATAATTACGTTATTAAAAAGACAAAATAAATCTGATTGACAGAAGCCGTGACACTGTTTACAAAAAAAAGTTCGTAAACTTTTCAAGTAAAGGCGTGGACCGCCCGTCCACCTCAAGGTGTAATTGTAAGTCTTTTACAGCTTGAGCACTTGTTGTGGAAGTTAGTATGCACACAGGCTATTCTCAGTGGACTTAACTCTTTTCAGTGCAGTACAGTGCATGTGTCAACCTGTCCCTTTTCTTCATGACAAAATATACCAGAACAGTTTAAAGGAAGAGGAATGACGTCATTACACAGACACTTTGAATAAAAAAGGGAGGAGAAAGAAAAAAGGACTAAGTGCTGAGAGTGAAGGGTGATGGAACTGGATCGTCTGAATGGAGCTGGCCTCTGATCTGGACATGGTCTCACTGCAGCCGCCGAGTTTTTATGCCTTGGCGTTGATGATTTCGATAAACTCTGGCTTAAGGGAGGCTCCGCCCACAAGGAAACCGTCAACGTCCTTCTGGGAGCCGAGTTCTTTGCAGGTACCACCGGTCACAGAACCTGAGAAGAGGAAGAACAGATTTATGAGAAAAGATGAAATGTGCAAAATAAAAATTTTCTAGCAACTATTAAATAACCAAGACAAACGGCGTGTCATCACACTCACTGACCTCCATAGATGATCCTCACAGAGTTGGCTACAGCCTCAGACACGTTGGTCTTCAGCCACTCCCTCAGTTTCTCGTGAACTTCCTGAGCCTGAGATATCATACAGGAAACGTTATGATTGGTTGTAGGAAGAAACTGCAGGTATCGTTTTCAGTGGTTACTTATATTTACCTGCTGCGGGGAAGCGGTCTTGCCGGTGCCGATGGCCCACACGGGCTCATAAGCGAGCACAACCTTGCTCCAGTCCTTTACATTGTCTGTGAAAGAGACGTGTGATAAGACTTGAATCTGTATTTCGCAAAAAGGTTCCTGGTTTCCACCACACTCTAGCTTGTGCAAACTGTCCCTGAAATGCGTGTTACAACATTTAGACTATCCCTCTTGTGCATATAAAACTCTACAGTGGGACTGACAGGAGTCAGGTACCTGCGATGACCTTGGTCTGAGCAAAGACGACCTTCTCTGTGATGCCGCCCTCCCTCTCGTCCAGCTTCTCGCCAATGCAGGCGATGACACCGAGACCACTCTCCAGAGCGTGGGCCGTCTTCTGACCAATAAGCTAAACACAACACAAGCAAGTTTCTAATCAATACATGTACACAGGGGGAGTGTGTTTCCTACTCGTGTAAAAAAGGATGCAACTCTTAACATTCAGCGCTCCGTCATTACTGACGATGATAAAATCATCCAGAATTACCTCATCGCTCTCTCCGAAGACGTGGCGCCTCTCAGAGTGTCCCAGGATCACCCAGTTCACGCCACAGTCGTTGATCATCGCAGGGCTGAAGACCGAATATTCAGAAACACAAAATAATCAAATTCTCACACCTGCTCATTATCAAATCTGTGTTGTTTTCACTCCCATGGACCTGGGACGTACCTGATCTCCCCAGTGAAGGCACCCTTTGGAACTTTGTAGCAGTTCTGAGCAGCCACACCAAACTTGGCATCCAGCTTGGACCTGACGAAGTCCAGGTAGATTGATGGAGCGCCGCACACCACCTCTGTTAACACAGAAGAAGAAAACAAGGCATAGGTTAGGTTCTTGTGTAGTCCATGTATTAGGAAAGAGGAATATTATTCATAAAACAAAACGGAAATTTTCTGAATTAGCTGTATAAAGAAAATAATTCAGAGAAATAAGTCATTAGTAATGTGGTTTTTAGAGATTTTTATTCGTCATTTTAATTAATTGTATCACTTGTAACAGTATGTCAATGCAGCCTTTATGACATGGAACAGACCTTACTGTACATTACATGCATTTCCTTAAATGTTATTTCTCTTTGGCTAATTTCCATGAATGTGAGCCGGTATGTTCAGCTGCTGAACTATATCCTAAGAGGTTCCAGGCCTTGCTTAAAGGCATTTTAGGACTTTTAAAGACCGTGCCAAAGTATGGCCTTGAACACCAGCCTGTCTGTATAACCACCCTAAACTGCTGCCAGGTACAAGAGTACTTTCCCTCAGCGTTACAGCACCGTGGGGACTAAAGAGACAAAGCCAAGTCTTTCCAAAAGAAATGTTTAAAAAGGCTCATTCTATACTTCAAGATGTGTCAAACCACCACCAATATTCAAAAACACAAGACTAAAAACTGCCATCACCCTTAAACTGACCGAGAGGTCTTAGATGGACAATACTGTACTCGTTTACTACTTTCCAGTTTACAAAAAGTATTAAGAAATGCACTATTCATGGTGTCACTTTGAAACGTAGTGTATGTAACTTGGTTTTCAGCAGCAGTACAGTCTGAATGGGTCAAGCAGAGTACGGTACTGTCAAGACACTGACATTCAAAATGTAACCATATCTTGGGTTTGCGAGAGTCTATATTAAAACCCCTCCTGTTATTATTGGTTTGGTAAAGGTCATTTGTCCAGGGCCACAGTCAAACCCCCTCTGCATTAAAGGTCTGAGTTCAGCCTCCTAAAGGTCGCCTACATGGCCGCATTCTGCAGAGGGCAGAGAAGAAGTCATGAGACTGCACACAAAAAAAGAAAAGACAAATAATTGTTGTTTAAATATCCAACATGTGAAGTCAGTCTTTGGGAGGAAACTGCTGAACTTTGACTTTAAGTCTGTTTAGAAAGGCCAATGGGGAAAGTCTGCTTGAGTTTCAATCTGGCGCTGTGAGGGGGAGGATTCATTAATGGAGCAAGGTCCAATGAGAGTCTGAACTGTGCTGGCCTGCACAGATCAGACCTGTGACTGCGTGTCTGGTACGCACAACATTAAACGTTGCATAACACAAACTTGCAGGAGGAGCACACAGCTGGCCCCACGACGACGTCTCCTGCTCGTGTCCATTTTCCGTATCACGCACTGAATGAAACAAGTGATCGATGGCTTAATAAAACAGCAGCTGTGTCGGTTTTGTTTCCAGCCTACAGGAAGCAGACAGCAACAGGGCGAACGATCGCTGCTGCGTTCAAGTCACGCTAGAAAAATGAACAAGTGGAAAAATACTTTTTGTATTTTCTGTGGCCTTCGCAGTTGTACAATAACTTCCGTGGCCACGAAGGTCCGTTTCTTAGTCGTGCAGCTGCCAACAAGTTAAATTAAACAACAAAACCAGGCTACCGTATCATCAGCGTGCAGATGAAAGAAGCGTTGACGAGCGGCGTTACTTGAACGCACCCTGCACTTTCACGGCAGAGGCTGCTGGACTACGTGCCGCTGCAAACGCACACCCACCACCGACAAACCAGTCATCTGGGTTCATACATTTCTGTCGGTCTACGGTTTTTACATCGGTTAATATAGAGATCTATGGAAATACAGAGCTCACACTGAATGTAACTTTAGTAGTGCATAAAACGAAGGAGATGTAGGCCCGCGATGCTACTGGTGTCATATTTATTGAATAACCGAGCCATTTTGACCCTGGATGGGAAATTCTGTTGTGACATAAATAAACAAAATAGTGGAAAAAAACGCGGGCAAGCAGCTGTGCTACCCAACAATGTGAGCACGATCACCAGAAAACAGGTGGCTAAAATTACAAACGTCCAAAAAGGAAGTTTGGTGTGGCGGTTATCAAAATTCACATACCGACATTGGGGTCCACCTTGGCTCCGTTCAAGGTCTGGATGAGCTCCCCGAGGCTTTTCTTGTCGCCGTTCAGCTTCCAGTTTCCACCAACGAAGAATTTCCTGCTCATGATTGCTTGGTTTGTTTGTTTTTCTCGGCTGTTTGCTGGGAATCAAAACGGTACAAATGGACCACCGGGATACACTTCGTCTGAGGCGAGAGATCGGATGTGAGAGTGCAGCTCAGAGTATTTATGAACACCAACCCCTCCTCTCTCTCAGCTCCATTGGTTTATGGCGGCACGCCCGTTTACGCGTCTCCCCATTTGAGGAAGGGGAATAGCACAAATGTCATGTTGCGTTCAGGTGCCGTGTGTAAAACTTTCCCTCTCGTGGATGAACTTGATGGAGGGGGGGCAATAAACGTACTGTGGGTCAGTGGTGGAAGAAGTACTCACATCTTCTACTTAAGTAAAAGCAGCAATAGCACAGACAATATTAGAAATCTTAGAATATTAGAAATTAGATTTTTTTTTTAGTACCACAGGACGGATTACAAGAAAGAGTAATAGAGAAAGCACAAAATATGATAGAGAAGTATGCTCGAGGAGGATCTAAATATGCAAGAGGGGGATCTATTATTTTATCTAAAGTAAGTAAAGTTGTTGTACATACATGTGAAGATAAACACTGGATAACATAATATCACATGGTGAAATGTTTTGCTTTCATGGCCATTGGTTGACATGCATGGCCTCTGCCTGCAGCCTATTAAAGGTCACATCATTGCAACTTCTTTGCTACCAGCCTAAAGTCACACATCTCCAGTCAAAAGAATTCAAGACAAGTGAAAGGACCACACAATCTCTATAACTTCAACTAGTCCAATTCAACTCGGAGTTACAAGTCATAACCATAACCATAAACATTAATAAAGTATTTCTGATTCTGATTCTGATAACCAAATTACACTAATTTAAGTAGCCGGCTTTCTTAATTGTCACATCTAACATCGTGAATGTCTTCATTTTAAATCTTGTCTGGAATTTCAAATGACCAAAATGGTCCAGTATATGGTTTGTGATGTAAACAAATGACCTGTAAATAGCATAAACAGCACAAACAGAGTGTCTTTGCTATAAATATGAGGATTTTTTGCTCATACTGATTTAACATGTTTGCTGTCTTTCCTTTTTTGTCATCAGTTGGTGCAAAAGAAAATCACAACAACATAACAATGAGTTTTCAGCAGTGATATCTGTGATCCAAACCTTTTAACTGATCATACTTATTTCTTTAATCGCAATGCCAACAATAAAAACCGCATAAATAACACGTTTATCAGAGAATCACTGAAATGGATTAGATATGCAGTACGAGTTTGATCCATGGCTGAAAGGCAGACGCCATGACGATCCACCGTTTGATTGGCTGACACTACCGAAGTCCCACCCCGTTATTTGCTTCTTGGCCTAGAATGGAGCTTTCTGATTGGAGGATATTAATTCCAGTTTTGCATACCCAACATGCACTACGGTAAAAAAAATAAAAATGTTAACGCAGATAAAGATGAATATCAAAAAGTCTGAATAAATACTAAATGAAGTGTCCTAAATAAACACTAACACATGTTTTATATTTTTGATATTTTGTTAAGTTATGATAACATGACACCACAGCAATAAGATCTAGGTTCAGTCTACTAGTATCGCAAGGTTTCAACAGTGAAGCAAGGAATTATTTGCTCTTTAGATATTTCTCCAGCAGGTTTCTCTTAATGAGAAGCCCTCAAACTCTGTTGAAAATAAAAATGTGGGTCTGTTAGCATGGGTTGATTTTTCATTTGAGTTATATTTAAAAAATAAAACAATAAATGTTAAATAAAATCTTTATTTTGACCATAAACAACAAATATAGCAAAGGAAAATACTTAAGCACCATTATCCAACGTTTCTCCTTTCATGATCAAATAGACATGAAATGTGTTTCACTATTAATTATCTTACTTTTCTGATATATTTTATTCATAAAAATTAACGTTTTTTTAATTGAATATATATATTCAGTACTATTGATAAATGCCAGAATCAAAAACATAAAATAGAATCATAACCTCACATAACGTCTCTATGTTGACTTTTTATGTAACTTTTATTTATTAAGTTCAATTGTATTATTTTTTTGTGGTCAACCAAATCAAACAGAAATTATTAAGATATTAAAATGATTAAACGTATTTTTATTTGTTTTATTTCTTAAAACATGTCTGGAGTGGATTTAATTACTTCTGAGGCGTCGCCACACGGAGGCACACTAACACCACTCTCTGACTTTGACTTCCAGCAGAGGGTTAATCTTCACACTATCTTCCGCTAGTTAAGTGCTTTCCTGCGGCACTCTGCGCCGCTACAGACGGACTACCTGTCGGCCCACAAATCCAACCTTTAGCGACGCGCCGGCACGACAAGCCCAATGAAAGTGCAGTGAAGACGGGCGCGAGAGGCAGGAGGGGCGGGGAAGTGGGAGGGGAAATAAGACAGTTTAACTTTAAATGAGCTTGAACCGCGAAGGGCCTTTAAAAAGCCGAGTGTATCTGTACCGATGTCTTCCGTGAGTCAGTAGAGTTCACTGAACCGTCGCGAAGAGACGTTTCCGCCCACAAGAAAGATGGCGGCTCCCTTGCTGGAGAATCTGTCGGAGTCCTTAGGTTCCCCGGAGCCAGCGGTTCGACTCATTTTATCTATTTTAATCGGTGAGTTTCGCCTCACGAAGCGGTTACGGGTTATTCTTGTAGCTAGCCGAAATAGCATCCGCCCCGGTGTCGGGCTTTGAGTGCCGAGCTGCTCTCACTGCTCTGTGTCACTGTTACACTCACTGCTAACATAACGCTCAGTCAGGTACTAACGTTAACTGTGGCACGTTGCTACAGGCTGCAAACCAGTTGTTTTGGTCTGCTGTGTAGCTAGCTAAATATTTATCCTGATGGATCCATCACGGGCTTCCCCGAACCAACTGATAGATTTCCAGAAATCTTGTAAATAAATGGCACACACACACATCCTTCCTGAAAACACACCATCACCATCGGCTAACTTGTGGCTGGCTTGAAGGTGGTGTGGGGATGTGGCTAGTCTGGTATTGTGGCTAGTATTGACAACCGTCGGAATCTCCAAATTTTTGGGACTATCCAACAAACTTGGTTCAAGTGAGCTGGGCAGTTACAAAAACGCAGACTACCAGAACACGCCGTCCTACAGATCGATGACATTGTTTTGTGGGCTGTAGGATTAGTATGATTGTATGAGATTGGTGTGTTGGTGAAAATAATAGCCTCAATGTTGTTGGGGGAGGGATATGCTCTGACAAGGAGAATGGGCACAGGCTGCCAAAATATGCCCCCCCCCCCCCCCCAAACA
>JAVQJL010059893.1:0-24283 GCA_036024295.1 Nannoperca obscura | reverse complement strand
AACAGACAGCACAGTCACTGTACTGGTTAAACCTGCCCAAAGCAGTGGTGCACCTGTGTGGTAGGCTTTCACAAGGAGGACTCTGTCCCTCCCCCCCCCCCCCCCACACACACACACATACACACAGCACAGAGTAAAAACAACAAAACAGCAAAAAAAAAAGCGCTTGGGTTTATCAATATCCCACCGTGAAGGAAAGTGGCCTGGGAATTCTGTAACGTGCTCTGCGCGTCTCATTTTCTGAGCATTATTTGTTTGTGGATTTTGATCCTGTGAAAAAAGAAGCATAGCCTTTGAAGATGAGAACAAAACCCGGTGCAGCCAAGGCTAGCTTCAGGATGTCTTATCCTTTACATGTCTTTTATGTACTGGGCTGCCCACCACGAGCCACCACAGGCTTCTGGGGAGCGAAGGAATTCTGCCTGCTTGATGCTGCATTTATTAGTCATTTATGAGGGAAGCAGTACAGCTGTTCTGTTTAAATGCCAAGTTGTTGGGCAAAAGTCATCATTTTGGTTTACCCAAGGCCGCTGCGCGCTTCTGGCAGGAATGCTGCTTGTTTGATCATCTATCTTTTTGTCAGTAGTAGCTGTTGAGCTATACCACAATTCACTTAATGCAGTTTGTAAGTGAGCAGCCTCGACTGAAACAGCTCTTTTCCTCAGGTCTCTTCCTTCAGTACCAAAGTCTTTTTTTTATGCAGTATTTGTTTGTGAGGTGTCTGTGTGCTGTGCGCGTGTGTGTGTGTGTGTGTGTGTGTGTGTGTGTGTATGTGTGTGTGTGTATGTGTGTGTGTGTGTGCGCGCGCAAGTTTTTTCTATTTCAAAATGATAACATTGTGTAATATGTGATGCTAGCATAAATGACACACAATCATAAAGTTATATTATATAATTATATATTATAATATAGGAATAATATTAGGAATAAGGTAAAATATACATTTACTTTATTTGCTTGGCTATTTAAACTATTATGTAATTTAAACTCATCTGTTTTGGCTTGAAGATTTCTTCAAAAATGTGTTACTGTGCGATGCATTGGAGTACACATTATGTTGATAATATTACATTACATTACACATTACTTTGAAATAAAATAAGAACAAAATAAAACCATTTGGGGAAATACACTTATTTGCATGCTCATCAGTAAGCTTGAGTGGTGCTGCTAGATGGATGTAGCTTCATATTTTATGGACAGTCTTTTACAGTGTGGTATCGATCTACTCATCTCTATGCAAATAAGAATTTTTCCCAAAATGTGGAACTATTGCTGTGTTTGGTTGGGTGGCACAGAGTAACATTTGACGAGCCGTCCCCAGCTAAGGTGCTTCTGGCTTGACTTGGGTGCCCCCCTCAAACACAGTGGACAGTGAGAAGTCAGTGAGGGATCTTGGCTGTAAGAGTGAGTCCTGTTGGTTGTTTTGTGCGTCTGATGGACTACAAATGTCAGTTTTTGTCTGTGCTGCACCCTTGAGGAGCCCCATTGTTGAAGGTAAATAGAACATGTCAAATTAAAGAATTTCACAAGATGATCCCCTCTACATCTCTACAGTTTATGTCCTGTATGTGCCTTCAGCCTCCAGGACCCTGAGAGAGTGGGTTAACTTCTTCATATGAGGAGTGATGGACACTTGTGCTGGCTGTAAAACTAAATTTTACACCATCAACTCATCTGAGTTTTTTAAAGATTACAGCCTGGAGATCTTTAGTCAGGCTTGTCGGCTCATGTTTGCCGTATGTGCAGCTGTCCAGATTAATGCCCCAGCGCCAAACGGAGAGGCCTGAGCAAGAAAGACAGAGTGATCGTTTTAATCTTCTCGCAGGTACAATTCATAAGGCCTTACTCAGGCTGCCATTCTTTCCCTGGGCTAATTACAAACCCCTAATTATAATTAAGAGTGTCGTGAATCGGAGCTTCCATTAATTAGCATGCTGGGCTCCTCTTTTGTTTACCGTTGGAAGGCATGCTCACCTCGTGAGCAGATGAAAGAGATTTGTCTTTGGAGATATAAACTTTAGTTTGAGACCAACTTCATTCTGTTTGACCGTGCCGAGACATAACTGTGTACTAATGTCTCATGTCCTAAATATGGTGATTGTCACGTGTTAGATGGAGATACACTCGGTGCCTGTGCTTGTTTATGAAGAGAAAATAATGTGTTTTCATAGACTAGATAGATTTAGTTTTAAGGATCATATATGTTTAATGAGTCTCTCGAGATAATCCATTAAAAGAATTCAGCAGCATTCATCAGTGGAGTTCAGTACATGGCAGAACTACACCTCAAAACTAATTGAGACATTCTTTGATCACAGCTGAGCCTCTCCACATTTAAACTTTGGGGAGTTTCAGGTACACATCTCTTTCCCCACCTCCTCACTTCTAAATCTCGCCGGACATAAAGGCCAATATACACTGCCTTTATGTGAGCACCCCATGTCTCAAAAATTTGAATAACAAAAGAAAGGAGGTGGTGGAGGGCAGCAAACAGGAGAGATTATGATTCAGGCCTAAGACGAGCCACTGGCAGGCTTTTGAAGGTGTTTTCCACTCCCACCTCCAGTGACACAAGATGCTTTTGAAAGTCTAAGGTGACTATAAAGTAGCCTCCATGAAGCAGTCTGTTGGGATCTGCTGTCTGGCCAATCATGATAAATTTAGTCATCTGGATTTCCCAAGCTCAAAAAATAAAAACATCTCTAATCTCTCTTGGGTTGAGAATCATGACTAAGTGACATTTTTAGTTGAGGCACAAAGAAAGAGATGTTTTACTAAATGTTCCATGACCTGGAGTGTTGGAAAACGTGGAAACAGAGCTGATCCAGTCAGTCTGTTGAAGAGTAAGCATTTTGTCAACCAAGTACTTAAATTTCACACTATGGTTAGATTTAATTTTGCGCCCCTGCTCGTGTTGCAAGAGTAGCCATCACTTTTCTATAGTGGTGGGTAGCTCATTTTAAAATTGAACACTTTATGAAATCACTTTTAAAGCCCCTATGAAATAGGGATTTGACAGGGGAGAATACTGATCTGCAGCACTACAGAGCAGAGCAGCATGAAGCTTGATTTGATAACGCAATCTTGCACGCTGATTGGGTTTGGGAGGTAATAGATCTCCAGACATTTGAGTTTCAAACAGCAGATGTTTGGCTGTAATACAGGAAGGGCAACAAACTGGAAGATCACACGATAGCGCTGGTTCATAAAGAAATCAAGACGTAACAGATGACAAATGTCCGTTTCACTTCACCATCCTGCAGTCATGCTGTAGTCAAATCATTTTTTAGATAGATCTGGGCAGACGTTGTCACTGCTGAGGGAGGCAGTCAATTTTTTTTATATTTGTATAATTACTAATCGGTATAACATTTCCAACTTGGATTTGGCTTCTAATCTCTGGGACACGCATAGCCGGGAACAATTTTTACCAGAGGGGACACTGTTCCTTTAAGAGGATTAGTGAACTGTCTATCAGTCATGTCGTGTTTAACTAATGTTTGCAATGGCCCCTCGTCAGGGCCAGAATACGCCTCTTCACTCCGTAGCATCAAAATAAATGTTTACATGCTTCTGCAGAAATAAACGATTTGAGATGCTTTCCTTATCATTCACACCACTAAATCATCCCTTCTCTCTTTTCCTGCCATAACCTTTGCCTTGAGCAAGCACGCACACGTATACATGAACAGAAAAACCTATAAAATACAGCATTTTCCTGTGTTGTAAGAGGCATATTGAGGAAACAGAGTTCCAGTGTGGTTCCTACCCTGTAGCGTCAGATTATCTGTGTTCAACCATGGCCAGAAATCAGTTAGATGATTTTATACAGTCCTAAAATAAGCACTAACTTTCTTTGATCACGGCATAGCAAACGCTAATAGCTGTGCCTAAACGCGACACAACTCAGTGCTTTTTACGATTTAATGGCAAATGTAATCTATGGCACCTTCTAATTTGTTTGCTTTATAGCTTTATGGACACCAGGGAAATATAAAGAGTAAGAAGACAGACGCATGGAGGGAGGATGCTGGGTCAGGAGAAGTGTGTTACTTACAACCGCTCTTAAATCAGACATCTAGGCATATAGAGCCAAACCGATTAGCATTAGAGAGAGAGAGAGAGAGCGAGAGAGACAGTGATTGAAATGCTCC
Organism: Nannoperca obscura; assembly: GCA_036024295.1. Lineage (NCBI taxonomy): Eukaryota > Metazoa > Chordata > Actinopteri > Centrarchiformes > Percichthyidae > Nannoperca > Nannoperca obscura. The sequence continues at coordinate 20,126 of JAVQJL010059893.1, read as the reverse complement.
CCATACCCCTTCCCTCATCTGCTCAAACTGCCTGGAGTTCTCCCCTATCAACCCACATGAAAAATAAATCTGAGTTTCAGGTCACAATCCAGTCGATTCCGAGTCAATCCGCCATAATTGGTTGGCGTCACATGGCGGCAGAGCTGAAATCTATCGGGCAGCAGGGCTGGAGGAGGCCTAATTGGTGTCAGCTCAGGTTGCAGCACTACTGCAGGAATACAGGTCTGCCCCGCCGGCCCCTCTGGCAGACCACTTTTAACAGCTTATGCCGTTTTTCTCGTACGGCTTCTCCCTCATCCCTCTTTCTCTCCTTGTCTTTCCATCTTCTGCTCAGGGAGAGAAGTTGAGGATTTCAGCAGTTATGGAATTAAGTACAATTACGAACCTTTCACGGAGGCATGTGGTGTGAGCTGTGGGTTTCCTCTCCTGTGGTTTCCTTTTTAATCTGCGATCTCTGTGTTTGTGAAGGTTTAGTTGGCTTTTATTAGGATTAGTGACTAACATTCAGCTGAACCTGTTCATGGCTTGCCTAGCAACATCATGGATTGGCTTTATAGAACAGGTTTTACTGGGCATATTTATTGAAACATACAGAGAATCACAGTGGTAGAAAGAAACTAAGTACATTCACTCAAACACTGCACAGATTTGAAGGCACTTCTACTCCACTACATTTCAGCAGGAGACTTTTAACAGCTGTAGCTAATAGTTACATTTGAGATAAAGAATGTATATCCAAATTATATGATCAGTTTACAACATAATATATAACATTTTATAACACAATAATAGTGTGATAAATAAAACTATAAAAGTATTAAGAATCAGTTAAAATGAGTTCCATCTCAAATAACTACAACCTCAAATTACCCTTATATACGTAAAATACATAATTATGCAAAAAACATTAATGATCGAGTTATATAATACTTAAACACTGACATTTTAAGAACATTTTGATGCTAATGCTTTTGTACTTTAACATATTGCTACTTTTCCTTCAGTAAATGATCTAAATGCGTCCTCATCACATCATCGTCAGTACGAGTGCAGTAGCTTACAGTTGTCTGGTTGGAAATTGATGAAAGGAAACATCAGCTATAAAGGATTTTTTTTTGTTCTTGCCGTGAAGCTATTGTTCAACTGTTTGTTGTTTTTTTGTTGCTCATTCACTGTCACACTAAATCAAGAATATGACTAAATGACTCTGGTCTGTCAAAATGACTCATAATGGAAATTGTGAACTCAGCATGAGGTGACAAGGTGTCAGCTGCTCAAAGGCTCATTAACATGACAGCAGTAATTACAGAAACAAAAGGGATCATTGCATTTTTAAATCGCCAACATTGAACTCTTGAGTCAGTTTTACATTTTCCAAGCAGCTGAGGTGAACATAGTATATTTTTTTCAAACACCGTGCAAGTGAGGGTGCTCCTTTAAATATTTCATAGGCATACAGCAAGTTACCGCTGCAAAAAGCTTTAAGTGAAACCAGTAAAGTGGGTATTATTGTCGCTATCACTTACAACAATGAACAAAACATTTTTATTAAATTGCAAGTTTATTGTGAGCTAGTTTTTAGTTCCCTGCTGCAGTGAATGTTCTGTAGAAGAGAAGCAGTGGTTTATATTTCCACATTACAAGAGTTCTTCCCCTTGGAGCCTCATAGCCTTTGGCACTTGGTATTTTGCCTGAGGATAGAAAGTCCTGTTCACACTGTGTCTATCATTAAGTCATGGCACAGCCACATCATCATATCATAAGGAGCCACCCGGGGGGAGCTGGCTTTTGTTTTTATTTCACTATCTACAGATTGATTTGGAATATAAAGTACTAATATGGGCAAGTTCTGAGTAAGTGTACATTGCAACAGCAAAGCACAAACATAGATGCAGTTATTGTGGCCATAATTTGTACTAGGCATAGTGGATAGTTAGTAGTTTCTAAAGTAAAAAGACAGCCATAGGAAGTCTCGCCTAGGATATATCCTAAAACAATAGTTATTGTTAATCCGGTGATGAGTGCTGCAATGTGACTGACAGCAGACATCCTTTAAAATCCTCTGTCGTCCCACATCACATCTACAGTGTTTTGGCTGAGGCCCCTCATTACTTATTTCTCCGCCGCTCTGCAGCTACTTAAGGGGCTCCCATGTACCGTCTCCACCTGCCCTTTGACCTCTGCTCTCAACAGGAGACAGTAATTAAAGGCTGATTTCTCCTGCCGACTCTCAGCAGGATTCGATGTTTCATCACCTCCCAACCCAGCACTAAATAGGAGAGCTCTAAGGAATTAGGACGCACCCACCAAGAGCAAAGGGGGGTTTTCTAATGACGCTGCAAGCACCCTATGATAAACTGTAGGGTTAAAGAGCACATGCTGTACACACAAGGGGACACTTAATCACCCAGTACCAACCGCGGGGAACAATTGATCATCTCCAGGGCTGTTTGTACTGTGACGATACAGTTTGCGAGTGCTGCAACTACAGTGCAGATTTTTGTTGACAAAAGATTACATTTTTTAAATTTTGTTCCAACAATGTGGGCTACGGTAAAATGTTCACGGTCATCCAAGCTCAACATCCTGCCTGGTCTTTTACCCATTGTTATTTTTATATGGCACGGTTCAATCAAATGAATGCTTCGATAGATACTAATGCTTCACAATGATTGTTGTTTGCAATCATTATTTTAAGAAAGCAAACTTATGAAGACTGCAATGTACATTTTGTATTTATATATTATCTTTTTTGTGTTCATATTCATTTCTAATCAATCTGATCAGTGATCAGCACTGGATGCTGCTTCTTTGTACAAGAGAACTTGGTGCACTTTAAACATTATTGATAAGAAGACAGCTTAAGAAGTGCCCTGTGGAATTTTCCTGTACGCAAACAAATGTGCTGTTTACATTTGTTGCCAAAGTTAAACTGCGCCTGGATCAGTTCTCAGCCAGGTGTTAACCCCATCCATACAGTGTGACCGCATTAAGAAAAGAGCCGTCTAGCAAGTTGACGTCACCTAACTGGACATCTTCCTGCTGCTTTAAGCAAAGACTACATGTAGCAGCTCTAACTACGTCTTCCTTCGCAAATAAGGTATTTCAATATGAAATACATAACTAATTTGCATATTGAGATTGCACTGCTAATTGTGATAAAAAAATTCCACATGCTAGCTTGAAGTAAGAATGCAGTTCAACAATGTGCAAATTATCTATTCAACCATTTTTTTTGTTAACATATTATCCAATTGTGAAAAAACAAGTGCTAAAATCAGAAATCAGCTTTCTAAAACTAGAGAACCAGAGCATGTCACATCATAATATTTATTTATTCATTCATTCCTTCATTCATTCATTGAGCGCTGCAGCTTTGCTCCGTCTTCTGTAATAATAACTTGTTGTTTGCATGCCTCTTTTGGAAATGGATCGCTAGTCCCCAATCATGGCTGGTTATTCTTCGTTGCAGCTGTAAACAGACTCTTTGTCACTCAGCGACTCAATAGATTTAACAGGTGGATGCGAGATGCATACTAACGTGAGCGTCTATAAGACAGTCAGTCTCCCTCTCAAGCTAAGTGGCCGGCTCGGAGACAATGTCATCTCTGTCAGAGGCACAGAGGGCTGCAGTTTTGATCTAGCTAAACACGGGTGGAGAGGAAATGGAAAGAGCCGTTAACCTTTTCAGTTGCTGAATAATGAAAATGCAAATACCGTCAGGCCCCGTCCTGTGTCACTGCTCATTTATCTTGCATTGTATTTTTGAGTCTATCCTGTCACTTAGATAAACAAGTGAATTTATTACGGACTTCTGATTTGATCATTTAAGAAACATAAGCTGTTTATGACCACAGTTGCTAAGATGCACATTAGTGTGAGTACACTTCATTAACTATGTTCTACTAATCTACTCTTTATATTTTTTACTTTTACTTTCAAAATAACACAGTTTCTGTGTTTTGTCAACGTTTCACGCTCTTGCTCTTCCTATAACTGCTTGACCCGACGTGTAGCACTGTTTAAGTTAATCAATAATAGCTTTAAGCTCGCAGCTTGTTCTCTATCAAAAGAAATCACAGAAAGGTTTCAAAATGTTGTGCCTCTTTCAAATCCGTTCTAGGCACTAAAAGTTTCTATTGACTTTATGCACAAAGATATTGTGTTGAAAAGAAAACTTTACTCATTACTTACCTGAGACGAACACACACCTTCATGGTCATGCACTCAGATTTAACACTTATAATGAGCAAATCTGAAATGTCTGCTTATCCGTTCAAAACAATCTCCTCTATCTCGCATCTAAATAAAGAATCATTTCTAGAGACTTGTTGGTGTACTCTGAGATTTGGAGCTTTCAACATGCAGTTCTGTGCCATTCATAAAGACGCCATATTTACACTCTGTAATGCTAACCGCATTGCCAACAGTGTTCTCCAAGCGCCTCTTTGGCCCGTTGGAGTCTGTTAATCCTGTTTGTGTCTTGTCTTTGCAGTGCGTACCAGGTGGTGGTGGAGGAGGAACGTCCACGCAGAGCACGAGGGACAGCCGAGATCCTGCGCTGCTACCCAGTTCCCATTCACTTCCAGAACGCCACGCTCCTAAACTCCCAGTACTACTTCACTGCTCAGTTCCCCGCCGCCGGCATCCACTCGCCCCAGCCCTTCACCGTGGGCGACAACAAGACCTACAACGGCTACTGGAACGCCCCTCTGCTGCCTCAGAAGAGCTACAGCATCTACTACCAGGCTGTCAGCACCGCCAACGGGGTGGGTGTTTCACAAGTTTTTGTTTTATTCATGAAATTTCTGTCCAAATGAGACATTTTTTTAAAATCTGGCCAGTCTCTACTGGCTACTCTGCTACATTTGAGAGGAAATATTATACTTTTTACTTTACTGCATTTATTTGGCAGTTGCTAATGCTTACTTTTAAAATTAAGATTTTACATGCAAAACACATGATCAATTTATAAAATGTGATATATTGTTACTGTAAATCACAGAATCTTTACAATGTGATATTAGTACTTTTTGTTTAAGTAGAGGATCTTAATTCTCCTTCCACCTCTGCTTATAACCAAAGAGGATTAACAAAGATGACATGAAGAGAAGAAAAAAAAGCTAGATTACATGTTGACATTTTCTGGTTTGGCAGCATGTCTAACAGTTATAACCTGGCAACTAGACCGGCAAGAGAACATCTAATACACAAGAGAACACATACAACTTAAATCTTAATGTGGATTGTGAAAGTAGACTTTCCACTTCTTAGTCAAACCACGCTGCTCTTTTGAAATCATACGCACATCCACTTTAAAGTGTACATGAAACAGTGCTAAATATTATGGTCGGTTTAATGAGAAATAAAGGATGACTGACAGATTGATTGACTTGCTGACTAAAGGAACTGAAGTGGCTGAGTACAGAAGTCCCTGACTCTACACAGTAGCTGCTCACACAGGGAGACACATGCACGCAGCAGCACAATTGCATTTGGCCTCTGCTAGATGTGTCAGTACTCTGGTGGGGTGCACCGGCAGCACTGTCTGCACTCCTAATAGGATACAGCAGGGTCAAGCGTGGAATGCATAGCTCTTTGCGGTGACATGCTCTCTCCCTCCATTACTGCTGCCCTGTTCTCCTGCCTTTTCCAATGGAGCTTCATGGCAAATGCCAAACAAGCCTTTGATCAACGACATTTAAGAGAAGCAGTCTTCCCGGCCGCAGTTAAGTGTGGGAGGCAGGCAACAACAACGGGGTTACCGATCGTGCAGGTCGCAGCCTCTGTCATCAAGTGGCACTTGGCAGGGCCCTCCCTCCACGGAGCCGTGGCAGACAGCTCAATGGAGCTTCAAGAGCCCCACTGATTGTGGTCCTGAATGAGAATCACCATAAACAGCCTCCTTGAGAAACACCAGCACGTCTTTAAGGAGGCAATAGAAACAACACGTGCAGCGGGGCTGAATCCATTTAGCGAGTTTGCTCTTGAGAGCAAAACATCGGCGGCCTGAAACTTTCCAGGGCGAACCGGTGAGTGTTAGAAATTGGCTGATAGTGCTTCGCCTTGAGCAAACACAATGAAAGACTCCCTTGTTGACACAGATTAAAGCTCTGTCTTCATGATGGAGACATTTCTGACATTATTTTTATGTTCAGTGTTTTGATTTACAGTAGCCAAATGCACTCTCTTTCATTAAGCCATCACTGTCAGTGGATAGTACTGCACACTTTAATTAATGTCTAATGATGTTGGAGTCATTGCTTTGTGCCTCTTAAACTAAATTAGCACTTAGGGAAGGTGAGTGCCATCCATACCTAGAATTCTTTCAGCCTTCTATTCAAATAAAAATCCAATATAACTTCCTGTAATGCTGCCTTTAACAAAAGGACCATCTGACAGCTTAAACGTTGCAGTAATGTGAATACACATGCACCCAGGTTGTGCATCCACATTAATGTTTTTTCTCCCTCTCTTTTCGTTATGCCTCTCTGAATACTGTTTCTCCCATGTGTGCTCATTGCTCATTGGACAGCTTGTCTGGGTCAAACACAGGGACACAGCACTCTGCGCTGTATTACTCATTGTGTCCTTTTTCCTGTTCACCAGACCATTGTTGACAACAAACTTTTCTGCCAACAGCGAGAGCAGTGTTTTTTTTGTTTTTCTTTATGTTGTTGAAGGCTGCTGTCAGAGCTGAATCTCCATTACATATTCAGAAAAGACTCCCTGACGTGTCATTTTGGAGCCCTGCATGCTGGGTTGGTGTCGCTTGTCACAGGGCTCTGGTTTCTCCACAGTGGCTGACCACCTTGAGCCACAGGCTGCCGACAGATCGCTGTTGGCTGACAAAACAGCAGCTCAGCCCCACTAATCTGTGCTGTAGGCCCTCTCGCCCAACTGCGTTTTGTGTCACAGTCATTGAGCTCAACAGATGATAGGGGACAGCGTGGAACTGGCTGAGCTGTTTTGTTGTGACCGTGGGTTCTTTTGATAGGTGTTGTTGCCTCCGTATGTGTGTGTGTGTGTGTGTGTCTGTGCACGTGTGTCATAATAATCATCTGATTCTCTTCCTTTTCTTTCTTCCGTTTCCCCCTTTCCTCTTTTAATTTCACTGTTTGTACAGGAGACCAAAATCGACTGCGTCCGCGTGGCCACCAAAGGTAGGAATAGATCAGATGGTGTCTCCTAGATGTAGATCTTAACATCACTTGCATGTGATTTCTGGAAGCAAACAAAATTAACACGTTTTTAAATGAAAGTCACTGAAATCAATACAGAGATGACACTCAAACTTGATTAAGTTTGTTACCCTTTGTAAGTGTCTTATAAGACAAAACTGTGTGATATGGTCAGTCTTCACACGTTCCCGTCAATACATTGACCCAGAACATGTGTTTTTTCATGACTGGGAGGCAGTCTCTGTGCCCACCGAGGTCTGTAGGTACTTAGCTTTGCTGCCTGTACATCCTGATCCACACATTAAAGGTGATGAAGTCTAAGCGGCCATTGATCCGGGAGCAGAATTGATAAGGCCAGAGGGAGCCCTAGTCACACTTCGTTCCGGGCCGTGGGAGGTCCTGTCACATGCCTCGACAATGTTGTATATTGTGGAGTTTGCATGCAGCCCCCCAATAGATTTCTTGTGGGGTTCCAGATATCTCCATCTCCACGGCTCAATAGGCTGAAGTAAAATGGCACGTACTAGAAGTAGAAGCATCATACGAGCAATTTATCACCTGAAGGAATACAGTTTAGTGTTAGGCTACCAAAGATATGAACGTGTGTGACGTGACTGATGTTGAACTTAGCGAAAACAAATTGTGAAAAGCTTTCTAATGCTGTACTGGGTGTCTTTTTCTGGCTCAATGTTGCATGATGTTGAGAACTGTTGGTGTGGCTGTTCTCTGCTTCAGTGTGGCCTCTCTCTCTCCCTCCTTCTCTCTCTCTCTCTCTCGACTGCATGCAATCCCGGATCCACTGACTCTACTCAGCCGCCATACTCGTGACTCAGCTCACAACCCCCTACATCCGCATCGCCCCAGCGGCCGGTGACAACCAACTAACAGGTCAGACCCGTAGCTTTCTGCACAGTCTCTGACCATAACTTGGTTTGACCTGCCACGTGTTTAATGTGGCGGCCATGATGACGATTCCCTCAACAGGAAAACAAACAAGTGGAAATATTGCATGTGTGTGGTTTTGTTTATTGTCCTGCTATTTGCACAGAATCAGTGAGTAAATCAAAGTTTCGGAGACATTGTTTGTCTTCTACCTTCATCTTCTCAGCATTACCGGACATGAAAGACCTGTTTGAGATGCGATTGTCATTTGATGTGTCAGTGTTTTTTGGCAGGAGCTAATCCCCTTTCATGAATATGTCTCATTATTTCTGGAAGATTAAGTGTTGGTTGCTGCAGTTGTGACAACTGTAAACACACAATAGGATGCTGAGGTGCTCAGCGTGAAGATCTGGAGAAATTTCCAGGGTGTAGTATTTAAATTATTAAAATTATTATTATTAAAATTCTGCTGAGTTTCTACTTTAGTTGTGTGTGAATCCAAAATTCTCTCACGCTGGAATGGAAGAATATTGACTTGTGGCAGCGAACAAACAGCACTCACAGCTCAAATGGGGATTTGTCACTGACAGCATTTCTGTAAGATTAGCCTGTAACAGTATATTGGGACAAAATCAGCTCCATCAGTCCAGACCTGATTGTTAATATGTCACCAGTCTTGAAATCCTCCCCAGCTCTGCCTTAAAAAACGTATATCTAAATAAAGGCCTGGCTGTTGAAAGAACAATGTGTCACAACCAGCCTGGGATAGATATTTACCTTTTTGATAAGGAGAGAAGGAAGCCCGCTCTAACAAATTTGTCTGACATAACAATTTATCATTCTAAATTTACCCCCGGTGACAAGGAATAATGGTGTTGTTCAGGTGGACAGTTGTCATTCCAGCAGCGTTGCTTTGCTCAGAGTGCTTCTTATCACTTCCCAGGGAGCAGATGCTGTTAAAACAAGCCCCCCCCCACATCCCCACACCCCTCTGTCTTTGTGTCTCTCGTTGGCTATCTCCTTCCGAGCTGATATTTAATGTTTTGGTTATTTGGGGCTTTTTTATCTTCTTGGGGTATTATCTTTCCCGCCCTGCATCCTACAATTTTTCTACAGCCCAGCAACCACTTGCCCCAAACATGATTAACCAAGGGTAAAGATGATGCCCACTTATCTCTCTCAGTGCAGCTTGATGTCCACGAAGGACGTGCTTAAGGTGGAGTCTTCCGGACAGTAGGGAGTCACTTACTTTCGAAGTAAACATTACTCTGAGCCAATTATTGTGTTGATATTTACAGAATTCCACAGAATGCCTCAGTGTATTGATTAATCAACCTCAGTCCTCTACACACTCAAATCAATGAGAGGAAATACTGAAAGTATGGATGCACACTCCGCTGTTTGGTTCATGTAGAACAATAGCAAATGGCCATTAGATTTGATCCACAGTCTGCCCGATTAATTACACTCGCTTTGTTTGATCTTTATGGATTGTGACGTTTTTCAGGAGCAGCCACTCACAAACCTGACACAGTGGAGCCGGAAAAACAAACGGACCACACTGTGAAGATCGCCGGGGTCATCGCTGGCATCCTCCTCTTCGTCATCATTTTCTTAGGAGTGGTACTCCTCATGAAGAAAAGGTAAGCTGTTTTTTCTTACTCGTTGAAATACCACTTCAGATTTGTGGAAGAAGTTGAACCAAGTCACTGAGTGCTCACAAATAAGAAGTTTCTGTTTTATCATTTTGTATATTTCTCCCTCAAACGGAAGCATTGTCAGCGTCGTAGTAAATAATTAATTTGATTATGTTGATACGCCCCATTAAGGCTGTTTACAGCCATGAGATACAGTGTGCCATGAAAAATTAATCCGTTTCCACGGCACCCTCAAACAAATTCAATGACGTTGGAATGGGAATAGGAAAAATGTTTTTTAGGCTTGTGTTATGGAGAGAGGCGGGGAGGAGATAAGAAAGAAAATATAATGAAAGGCTCAAAAGAAAAGAGGATGGCCGCGTAGCTGAAGGCTAAGTTTACATTAGCACAGGACCCCATACTAGAGAGAGGTCCTCTGTACATATCCCAGCAATCAGGGGAGCTAAAGCTCAGCAAACATCAACCCCCTCTTGTCCACAGTGAGGCTTGAAATAACACAATGTCTGCAGAGATTTCTTCCCAGCTTTTTATTTTTTCAATTGTGAAGCTGGAGGACAAAAAGAGTAGGAGCTGTACTTTACTGTACTTTCTCCATTTGATGTTAGATAGCTCGTCTTGAATTAAAGAGTAAATGTCAGTACAGTTGATGGAGTAGATGAAGCTGAGTGGGAGGGTATAGTGTGTACTAATATAATCACTATGTTCCATGTTTATTTTTATATGTAATATAAGATTCTTCATTCTCTACAGCAGGCCCTGTCTGTGTAGCACAGCGATCAGTGGGTGGGTGTGAAAATCAGCACACAGTAATGGAATTGTTTTCAATTAGCCTTAATCAAACCAGGGATGGAGATGACTTCATTGGTTGAATTTGGTGTAATTTGCTGTTACCAACAGGGAATCGGAGTTGTGTTTAGACATTTAAAGCACTCATTAAGTTTCAACCTTGGAGGTCAGATATGGTAATTTGTATAGGTGTATAAAATGATGTGTTCGTAAAAGGGGGGGTTTTTAGTGAAAGAATGGTTGCCTCTGATTTGCCGTCACATGCTGTAGACCAGCTCAGTTTAATTCGAGAGTTTCTACTGTACTGTACTGAGGCCCCCGCCCTTGCAAAGCATGACATGACTCCAAGCGATCACCTTTGCCCTCATGATCACTAGTTTACCTCCACGTATGCCACCATATCTGATTTTGTTCATTTCTACTCTTTTTTCAAACATTAATATATTTTTACTTTTTCTTTCCTTTTCATTCCATCCCCTCCCCTCCTCCACTGCTTAAATCCTACCACCACCCCAATCGGCAGAAGAACCTATCACTCCTACACTTACTACCTGTAAGTAACCACTTTGTGTAATGTTAGTGCCATGCTTCTCACCCACACTCTGTTTCCCATGCATGCAAAGAGCCATGTCATCCTCCTCCTGCCCAGAGCTATTACAGAGGCCGAACTGTAATCTCTGCTGGAGGAACGGAGGACGCCACTCCAGTGCATCTCCACATGATGAGCACATCACACTGTATGTCACATTGGCACGACTTCTGATGAAAGCACACAGATGCAGCTACACCCCCACGAAATAAACCTGCCACTGAGATGTTATTGCAGACATCATTTCTGCAAGACTTTTAAGTAGTTTGTTTATCAAATGATGAACTAAACTGCCTTAATGAGTGTACGGCTGCCAAACTCATCTTGTGAAAGGAAAAAACAAAAAAATCAATGCAGGAGCTACTGCATTTTTACTGAGTGTGAATTTTTGATTTGCCTCAAATGATTTCATATCTGTTGACTTGTCAAAGTTAGATTTTTTTGAAGGGCCTATCACAGTGCTTCTATGCTTTAGTTGTGCCCAGAACCAATGAAATTGGTCCAAATATTTCACATTTTGTACACTTTTGTTTACACGCTGAAAATGCCCAAAATAAAGTCAATAAAGATGTAGGATTAACCACATTTACAGCATTTACACAGAAATTAAAAAATGAGCTAACATGTTGACGTTACCAATTTGGCACCGTATGCATGTGATAATTTCTGTCTCTACCCCTACTCCATCCTCTCATCATCATCAAACCATCCCACCATCTCGCTCTGTTTCTACCCTTTGAATTTAATTTCAAGCCTGTTTTGGGGTTATTGCACGTCCATCCCATTGATTCTGCTATGGTGATGGTGGAGTTGTGGCTCTAGCTGACAAGACGTTTGCATCACTTCTGAACGAGCCGATGTGATCACAGAATAACCTCGTTACTATTTAGACGTCTCCAACATCATAAAACAATACCCGCCGCGCTGCTTTATTCGCTCTTAATATATCAGATTATTCCAAATCACACCTCTGAATGGTAAAGCAGCTTATTCTGCGGCTCTGCCTTCGCTGCTGTAGCTCCCTCTGTACTGTCTTTGTGATGGATGCCGACTAATCTGTCTTGAGATGACTGTGATCAGAGGACAGAATGGAGGCTGCCTCGCATCAAAGAACATCTCGGAATACACCTGGAGATAATACTACTCTGCGTGTCACTCAGATCACAGCTGTGTTGAATGGGAAGCCCCAATGACTTAGAGGAGTGGTGTCATGAAAGCTGAGCACGTACATTGACCGAGCAAAGCAGGAAGAGATAAGGTTGTCAGTGAAACAATCAAAATATCAGTTTTGTGCTAGACGCATTGATTATTTTCACTGTGCATAAAAAAAGAGATGGAAATGTCTACGATTATTAGTCAATATATTATTTTCCACAAGAAGTTAGGGATTTAATAGCTCATTTTCAGACGTGTGTCTTGGTGAAATTATTCGTCCATTTGAAGAACATGATGTCTTTAGAGAAGGGTTTGTTCGGAGGTGCGTTTGCTTTGATCGACAGATTTTAGGTTAGCCAAATTGGATATTCTGGCTCCAAACCTTTACAGGATGTCTCTGAGCAGATGAGCCAAATCGTAGGCTTTACGGAGGCCCTTTGGCTGAAAACCATGTATGTGTGACGTGAACAGCATGTCCACATTTTCCTACAGTCTCGTGTGTCAAAATGAATTGGGGGGTTTACTGTTACAATTTAAAAAGAAGGGAAAGAGTGGGCAGCCAATATTGTGACTCCTCTCTACAGCTGACAAGATAACAACATAATATACAGTTAGATGAAATGAAGGATTAATGATCCCCTTTGTGAAATCTGCCATGACAGTAGCAAATACTAACAGATAACAAAACACGCTTAAATCTTCATTTAAATCGCCAGGATCTCTGTCATAAGTGATATTGTTCTTTGCACAACTTCTATGATGGAAACTGCAACAGCCTCATAACATTTTTACATGCTAGATGCATTCATTTATTCATGAATGCTAGAGGGGTGTAATACATTATTACATGAGGTAAAACTCACTTGACAACAAATTCTTTTTTTTTTCCACCTAGATCTCTACTGTTGCAGTATATTCTAGATGTATGCACGTGTGGCACACTGCAAGTCGGTTTTTATTATTTAAGGATTAATGGGAATGACATTTAACATTGTGGCATTAAATTAAAAAGTAACAGTAACTCTTCAGCTAAATACATCAAGGATGTTCAACACGAGGTCTGCATCGCCAAGTAAAACCAAAAGAATTCTCCACGAGGCCATTAACAGGTGATGCAGCTGTGAGTAATTGACATTCAGAATTAATGCCAGAGTGACCAACGATGTCCCATTCAATAATACAACCCCCCATCCTCCCATCTTCTCCTTATATCTGTCTCTTGTGTCATACCTGGTAGCCACAAGGAAGCAGTGCAAGTGAGGGAAGCTCGGTAGCATGTTAGCTAATAGGAAAGAACTCGATTTGCACCTTGAGGTGTTAAGGTGGAAGCTCTAAATCTCATTATAGAGGTGCTCTGTAGGGTCAGTTTTCAGTTGTCTTACCCCTACGGTTACTGCTCTCAGGGTGACTATACTCAGCTCATAAGCAAATATAACTAATATGTTGCATATACCCCAAGTTTATATTGTCAAATTAATTACAGACTGCATTCTTAAGATGCTGTCCTCTGGAGGGCTCTCTGAAGTGCCCATCTGCAGTTCTGATGATAGCCTTGTTGCCAGCCATGAGATTACAACACCTCTATGATTGATGAACCCCATTAATGCACTCATGCATTCATCAAAGTCTTTTAAAGGCATGAGAACATCCGGCATTCGCCAAAATATGCACTTTAGGTATATTGCCAGAGGTGGCTGCGGGGGCTTGCATGCAGCACATCAGTCAGGGCGGTCATTAGGGATGCAGTTACATGTGTGATCAAATATATGGCTGTTCTTTAATCAGGTGGCCGCGCCGGCCGCTGTGCCTGCTGCTGCCGGGGACAAGAGAGAGATCAATTGGCATAGGGCAAGGGTTGCAATTGGGTCTTTTTTTCCTGTGAGAGTTTGATTTGTCCATCAAGGAGCAGGCACGTTAAATACAAACACACTGAATCTTTCACTGATTTGTCATGCTTATCCAGAGCTCCTCAAACCTCCGGTATGTGATCTGGAAGTGTAGATTTCTTGCTTTTTATAATTAACCAATATATTTTCTTCATCATGTAAGATTAGATTAAACTCATCCCTCAATGGAAAACCTATAAACATAGAAACAAACATCTCTACGCACGCTACAGCTAGAGGAAGTTTCAAATTTAAAACTAGAAAATGCCCAAAAATTCAAATATTTGATTTCCACTGCAAGACATGGTGAGACAAATGGTTTTTTTTTACTTTAGGTACTGTACTAATAAATACTTTGTATTGAATCTAGACACACACACTGAAAGGCCCTAATGTTTCTAAAAGTTACCTTTTATATTGAATAGGTCTCCAGAACAGCCTGGGTACTGTTTTCAACCTTCATATGTACAACACAAGATGTGTTTGCACAAAATAGATGAATCTAGTCTGTAAATATTGGTCTTACGCTTGCTGTTTCTGCCAGGTGTTTTATTGTATCAGCTCATAAAAAACAATTTCATTCCCACAGTGATATGTTCCATTTCCATCTGGCAGGTGGTCACTTATATCATAAATCCCTTATGGTACGATGAGTGCATACTTTTTATTGAGTTAACACGGATGTAATTTACCAAACGTCTTGCAGTGTTATATTAAATAGAGAAACAGAGAAATAGAATCAGCCACTGTTAGTATTTGTAATTCACTTTTAATATCTAAGTAGCTTGCTTTTTACTGAAAACACACACACAGAGGCACATAAATAATCATCCCGATTCTTTATGAATCTTACAATTTCATAATCACCTCCACTGCACTAAGTGTCAGAATGGGAAGCCTACTAAATGTACCATGTATAACACAATGTGCTCAGGGCAAACACCTTCATTAAACCTTACAAGCCGAACAGGCAGCAAGAATCACATTAATTGGTACAAGCCTTGCAGATTTTCGCACCTACGAGCTCTGAATGTTGATGAGGAAGGGACAAGAGGAAGAGCAGCTCGAGCAGGGCGAAGGGACGCCATGCATGGAATAATGAAGTTTAAATGCATGCATTTTAAAATACATACATATAAAATACATATATATACATATATATATATATATATACATATATATATGTGTGTGTGTGTACAAGCATGTGGTTTTAAAAGCATCATTTAAAAATGCAGTACGTGTTATTACTTGATCTAAACAGATTAAAGTCAGATCAAAATAAGACTTTTAGATGCAGAACAGCCAACAAATATTTAACATATCCAAAATAAAGGTAAACATAATTTACAATCTTACACATTTTTATTCAACAACATAGCAACACTTGTAACATGTAATCACCGTTACGTTAAAATCCCAAATAATTGAAACCCCCTCGCATATTTCATACCTCACAGTTTGAAAGGTCTACATGTATTATATGCAGTAAATGTAATGTTCACTTTTTCCAATTGAACTCCTCCTGTGCTAACTTATCCTTGTCATCCCGGGCTACACAAGGCACCTCATGTTGCAGCTGTTTTTTAAGCACAAAAAGTTATGAAGGACACCAAAAAAACAGCGTTTTACAGAATCGATGAAGCAATCAAGCCGGCAGATAAACAGTATTGTGCATCACTGAATTTAAAAATAATCAGTTTTTCTGCTGTTTCTCCTCCTAAAATAAATAGATAGAATAATGGATGGATGGTTATATATGATGAATGGACAGACAAGCTCATGGAAGAATGTGTTAAAGATGGAGAGTTTGAAATGAGACACAGTGCAAACAACTACTGAAATGCCCCCACTGGGTTAATCAAAGACGCTTCTGTTGCCCCTCCCAGCTGCGTGTCAGTCATCTAACACGCACACACCCGTGCACTGCGGATGTGTGTGGATCGTCTAATGAAGCCTTCTTTGTCCCAATGTCACAAGGTTTAGGCTGCTCCGGCGCTGAAATGAGGCCCACCACGCTGAGCTTGAGGTTTTGAAGCTCTTGTTTTAGAAGTTGCAGCAGCGTCACCTCCCACAGAACAGACATTCTGGCAAACACACGCAGACATACAAACCCGTGCAGCTTCCTTTTTGTTGTTGCTGAACTCATGGAGTTAGGAGCCCTGCTCACTAAGATCCCAGATATGCCAGTCCTGTCATGTACTGAACTGCAGACAATCTCTCTAATGAGAGTTGCCTAATATAGTTACATCCAGTGTTTGCTCAGTCTTTACTTCTACAAACACCTCTGCCATGTGTGGATCATTCCCTTTCATATCCTCATCCAGTTCTCTTCATAAAGAAATGTGATTTTATTTTTGTTGTCAGGCATGTCTGCAAGAAATCAGTCCTATACATTTTTTGTTGTTGCGATCTTTCCACATGCAGCTTTACGCTAACTATCAGGGGATTTTGATAAATGATCACATTCATCAACATGCACTAACACTCTACTGTACACTTCCTTGTACTATCTCTGTCAGCACATCAGACGCTGTGATATAGTCATCTATCATTAAATTTTCCCCTCTTACAAATGAGGAGAGAATAGCGTGCCAATTAATCTTCATCTAACACCCACAGTGCCTAGCAAACATCCCCAGTATTGCTGGTGCTTTCCTCATTTTGGCACTGGTGTCAGCGCAGCCTCGTTTATCTCCAGCGCTCGTGCTTCAGCTCTTACACAGGCCAGGAAAGCGGAAATCTAAGTCTTAGCAGAAGCAGAAATAAGAACAGTGATACAGTATTAAAACCTGGTTTATAGTAGTTCTTAATAGTCTTCTCCATGAGTGCACACAGTGCCAAATCAGTCTTAATGTTGCCCGGGGTACATACAGCTCCCTCTCCCCTCCTCGCTCCTCCCTATTACAATATGAAGCTATAACGGGGAAGAAAGAGACAAGATTGCCATTTTGTTCCCGGCTCTAATTGCAGATTAAAGACAAAAAGTGGGTCCGGCAGATGAAAATGTCACTACTTTGTCACTTTGCTTTCTGAAGAACGGATCCACTATTAGCCTCACGTCGCGGCCTTCAGAGCAAATGACTGTTTGAAGGCAGCGGGAGCCTGTTGCCATATGGCACGAGACAGCAGCAAAATTGAATAAACAGAGGAGATTTGCGAAAACAAAGCAGCAGGAGTGCATCATTAGACAGCAGTTGTCCGTGAGAGATACTGCAATACAAATAGGCGGAGGGGTCACACAGAGAGTTACAAAGTGCAATGATCAGTGTGAGGGCTGCCATAGTTAATTCTTACACTGCTCGCTCCCCTCCAGCTACAGAGCAGTGGCAGACATCAGATATGGCAAAAGCTGCAGTATGATCCCACTCAAGCTGTTTGCCATTTTTCTGTAGTGCAACTTCTGTGGAAATATAGGAGGATTGATTCTTCAGAGTGATAATGTGATGCATTATTTATCGCCTGGTGGAATTTTTTAATTAATAAATATATACTTAAAAAATACAAATATAAGACGTTACATTTCAAAAATGGTTGGTCACTTCATGGCTGGGTTCAGCTGTTTGAGCGGCTATTTAGTTATTTATTAGTATTCCCACTCTGTTGCCAGTTTATTACACCTACAGTCCGCAACAAATCCTACATTCAAGTTGTAATGTTGAGATTTTGGTGGAAGTGTTTCAGAAAGATGTTGATGCATTATACATTTAGTCCACCCCATTTATATCAATGAGAGCAGACTAAATATTAGATACTAGAAAACATGCTAGAGACAGCACACACACCCAACATCAATGAAAATATTCTATGTACGTGATGTTTTTATACACTGAGGCTCAACACAGTGCTTATCGCCCCGATGCCAATAGGAATGCTGCTTCAGGGGCCGGGGGCACAATAACATGAGCTTGCGACTCTTGGATTTGTGTTTTGACTAGTGACAAGCAGCAAGCCCTGGTCACAAGTATAATAGTGATTGTGGACGGCTTTATAGGTGATGGGAAACATCTGGAATCTGATCCAGTATTAGTGTTGCACGGTGTACCCTAGCGACACCCTGCCGTTTAAATAACGCATTTTATTAGTCCCGAAACTTTTAAGATTGAAAGCGTTTTAAAAAAGAGCCGCATTTCCCATCAGTTGCGTCGATGTGTGAGAGCGAGTCAGTCAGTGCTGCACGGGCCGTGTGTGTACAGCGTCCTGCTACTCCCTGCAGTCAGTGGGAGTAGCGAGATCACAAACCATCTGGCACGTGAAGATAGAGTGGCCAAACAGTTTTTTTCTCAAACATGCACGAGCTGTGGGTTACATGGTGAACGTGAAGAATGGCAGCAGCCGCGGCTGGTCAACAAAACATTCACATCAGTCTCGACATTGCAGCAGAAAAAATAAGAAATGTAGTTAAAAACGTTCTCACGAGGTGACCTGCTCTGAGGAACTAAATAAATGTTAAGAAATACATAAATAAATAATCAAAAACAGGCTGAAGCTCCAACGTTTCAATATTGGTATCGAGATACTTTATGCTGGTATCATACCAAAGTCATATTTTTGGTATTGTGACAACACTATTCAGTATTTCACTAGTCAGCAAAGTGAAGCCAGGAGAGGTGTGATTTGAGCTCGGCTGCTGCTTTTACAGAAGGAGAATCAACATGTGGAACGTGTGTGCATACATGTGGATTTGTGCATGTGGGTGTGTTCCTCTGTGTGTTTACTCCGTACACAATGCTTTAATGGTGTTTGATCAGGAACAGATTGCTTGTAGGCTCCAGCACATCAACTCAAAGTAGGTCAATAAAAGCAGGTTGACTGTTTCAGTTCACCGTTCACAACTCTAATTCTTCCGCCCTGCAAATACAATAGCTAATTTTAAATCATCAGGGTCGCTGATGTATTTGGGTTATGGTGTCACACCTTTCCACGTTCTCAAGGATTTATAATTCTCTGCTTGAAGAAGCATCTGGAGCCTAATAAAACCTAATGTGACCACAGCCCGGGGCACATTAGCTCAGCCATCTCATTACATCCATGAGTCATCACTACCAGCATCATATCAGATCAATTTGAGAACAGTCATTGTTGTTTTTGTCTGATGGTTGGTTTTTATCCCCCCCCCCTTTTCTTGTTTTTTGTTTTTTTTTTTAAAGGAAATTGGCCAAGAAGCGCAAGGAGACACTGAACAGCACCCGGCAGGAGATGACAGTGATGGTCAACTCCATGGACAAGAGCTATACGGAGCAGGGTACCAACTGTGACGAGGCCCTGTCCTTCATGGACACACACAGCCACACGCTGAACACCCGCAGCGAGTGCGCGCTCACGCTCAACGGCCGGAGCGAGTGCGCGCTCACGCTCAATGGCCGGAGCGAGTGCGCGCTCACGCTCAACGGTCGCAGCGAGTGCGCGCTCACTCTCAACGGCCGAGGTAAGATGGTCCTGCATCAGCCTACCTGCCTGTTACAGACACACACACACACACACACACACACACACGGAGCATGGTGGAAGCAATTTATTTTGTTTGGTCAGGTGAGAAAGAAATCAGACTTGGCTGCACAGGAAATGTTCACACTGGGACAACCTAAAAATGTGAGTCTTGGTCCTCTTCCAAGTAAACTTTGGATTTAGGAAACATATTCAGCAAAACAAACACAAACCTGAATCTTGTTGAGATTCATTTAGCAGTGTGAAAATATCTGTCATGCTTTTAAGTTAGGACTGGAATCGTTTTTGTTTTGACTCCCTCATACAGAAACTCTCTAAATTTGTACAAAAAAAGTGTGAGGCCACATGACATTTTCTCATTAGCATGATAAAGGTGTTTTTTAAGTCATTTACCACATCCAGTTGCATAAATTAGTGTTGGAAAGTGAGTTTTAATGAAGGTGTGTGTGTGTGTGTGTGTGTGTGTGTGTGTGTGTGTGTGTGTGTGTGTGTGTGTGTGTGAGTTATAGTCCTTGAGAGTGCGTGGGTGAGTGTTTGTGTGTGT
>JAVQJL010059880.1:0-17813 GCA_036024295.1 Nannoperca obscura | reverse complement strand
AACACACTGTGGTCTCTCTTCATGACCCACCATTGTACTAGTGAAGCCGGGGCCAAGATAGGCCTCGTCATATTTTCTTTGCTTTGGTCGGCTTACTTGTGGTGTCTGATGTTGATTCATTGTTTGCCTTGCGTTTACTTCGTTTAAACTTGTCCATGCTAGTGGTGAAAAATTGTTTGTGTACTGTTTACATTTTTTAAGCTGACCTCTTCTGTGGTGTTTTTAAGGTGGTCGGTACTGCTCTTATTTGGAAGTTGCTTTGGATAAAAGCGTCTGCTAAATGCCTAAATATAATGTAATGTAGTAAAATTAGCGCCATCTGCTGGACGCAACTTGACAGTGGAAACAGTGTTCTCAGTAGCCCGCGCCCCCCCTGCCATAATGCCGCCCCCCCCCCAGGGGCCGCGCCTCCCAGTTTGAAAACCACTGTGCTAAGCCATTGGCAGTTAGAAGTAATAGAGTTTGTCATGTGTCCATTTGTCAAGTCAGGAGGTTAGCTAATGCTATTGGTTAGGCTGTGTTTAGACCCTCTCTCTCTCATTCATTTGAATGGAGCCAGCCTGTCGGCTCAACAACAGGTTCTACAAGATAAAGGTTTGGTTTGATTTAGTGTTGGCTTTATGTAATAATAAATACATAATTACAAAAACACGCAGGACATTAGGGTGCACATTTGACAGAATATGGTATAAAAATATATGGACATCAATTCATCAAATACATTCATGCACAAAATTGAAACATTAAACTTCATTTATTTCCATCATTCCATCATTATGACACACATAAAAACACATAAAAAAGCCATGCCATTGCACTGGGTGAGTGCCATAGTCTTTCATTACAATGGCCAGTGGATCTTTGGAGTGTGTTGTAGCTCTTTATTCACACTTAAGGTGAATAGTTGGTGGTAGTTGGCTGAGCTTCAAGGAGTACCCAACGCATCCCATGTTAATTATAATTACAAAATGTGTTACAATGGCATAATGGGATTTGTTGATGTAAAACAATGAATGAAACATTAATGAAAAGTAATGCTTGTAAATCTTGTAAATTAAAGTTATGACATGCACATTTTGATTACCACAAGTATCCCTGTGCATTAAAATCTTTCATACATCAGAATCAGAATGGTTTATTGCCAAGTATGAATTCACATACAAGGAATTTGTTTTGGTGCGTATGTGCCAACAATAGCAATATATACATATACAGAAAAATAAAAAAGATTTAAATAAATAAATAAATAAATAAAAGCAAAATATACAGTATACAATAATAATAAAAGAAGAAGAAGAGCTGTGCAATGAAGCATTTAGACAACGTTAATATAACGTGTAGTGTCCGTGTGACCAGAAAGAGCGCTCCTGCTTCAGGCAGCAGACAGGAGAAGGATCAGTACAAATGCTTTTGTTTCAGCAAAGCTGACATGACGGAGGCAGTGAAGATGAACAGATGAACACTGCAGTCCTCTGTGTATACCAACATAGAAATTGATATCTATAAATCTATCGTGTATAAGCAATGGGTGTTACAGACAAAAAGGTATGGATGAAATTGGGTATGTCATTAGGTTCATCCTATTGGAACAGATGTTTCACTTGATAAGATCCTGTAACACCAACAGCTTTCGCACGTGTGCCCTAGTGAGCAAATATGAGTTACATATTTATAGGTCTTCTGTCATATTTGGGCTAAACTCTGCTCTTGATCACACATTCTCTTCTTTTTTTAACTCAAGTAATTTCACTCTCTCTTACACTTTCTCAGTTTATTTGTTGTGCCTGGTTATTGTGAGAAAATGCTTTGGCACACCTTGCAGATTGTCTAGCATTTACCCGAGAATTTTCTTGTCCACAAGGGCCAGCTGTGCTTGTTGAACTGCCTCTGCAGGGCTCCACGGATTACTGTAGGAACCATATTTCTTGAAGTGGTGTCTTCAGGCTCTGAGAGCATTACATTCAATGGAGTTTATGCACCTTTGAATTGCAGAGTAACTTAAGATCCACTTAGTCTGCAGCCCCACAAAGCAAAGATTTTGACACCAATGCATATAAATAATTATCTTTTAGCTTTTAACTTACTTTACTTAAGAACTTTCCTGATTCATCCTGGCTTTTTTGAATCTGCTCTTTATTTGCATTGTGCAAATAAAGTTTACAACAGAGATGCCTGACAAGATAAGCAGGCTTCATTTAGAGAAATGTACTCACTTAGTTAATGGTACAATGAATGATATTATGTTGCACACAAATATATATAGATGTTATTACACATTACGTGTACTACAGTGGGCCTGTATTTTGAATTATGGCAAGTCCAGGACACTGATCACCAGATACATTTTTCTCTCTTTGATTATATAACAATATAGTCTGTAGACATTTGGCTCAAATATACATCACTTCTGCAGAATGGTCTGTGTGAGCTTGTGTGTAAACACAGTTCAGTCTCTCTGAAACCCATCAAAATCCTGATGGATCAGAGTACTCCTGCCTTATCTTTGCAAAATAAAGAAAGTTGACTTTGGGGACATGATTACTGTGGCACTGCACTCCTATATTATTCATTTATTATTCTATGATTGTGGCATCATCACCATCATCATCATGCATTTTATTTGTACTTGCTGATGAAATTAGGAAATTATCAAATGAGTAATGACCTGAAAACATATATAATGTGGCCCTTGGTTGTTCTTATTGCTGCATCACAGTCAACATTTTTGAGAAAATACCTTATTTTACGTTAACTCCCAGCTTCTCTTTCCACAATTGCACCATATGTGCTGAGCAGGGAATGAAAAAACTGAATGGTTAGGCTAAATGCATTTCAAGGTCAAGAGAATTGCAATATAATGTAGTGCTCCTTTGCTGGTCTTTGCACCATCATAAAAAGATGTTCTTTTTTTTTACAGAAGAAACTGATGGTTAAAGAAGAGTAACCACATGGAACATAACTCGATTTGCTTCTAACAGACACACATACACACACAACCTTGCCATGAAGCATGAATCATTAATCCTGTGAAGACTGCAACTGTGCACATGCTAACACCATCTTTAGCAGCAGATGCAGAATGCAGGATACTGAGATTGATATTAGGATTCATGGACAAGGAATTGCAAATGGGCTGTTTGTGAGGCAGCGAGTCCTCTCGCTCTTGCAGTGTGATTTATGTTGACCATTTGTCATCATCAGTAGATACTTGTATCATGTTTAATATCATATTCAGCTATTATGATTGTGCATCTATCTTCTCTTTTTGCTTGTGAGGCAGCCTGAACTTTCACTTAAGGCCAGAGCAGTTTATAAACCATGGTGACTTACTACGAGTCTTGTGACAGTGAAACAACACATACTGTACGGTACTGTCGGGTGGCCTTCAAATAGAGTTGGAGGTTAAAGCAGCAGACTGAAAAAAGACATGGAGAACAAAGAGTAAATTGAGAGTCTGATACAGTGGACGTTTGTGCTGCAGAATAGAAAGGAAGCTTTCCATCAGGCCTTGTTTGGACTTGTAATATTTAAGCCCGGTGCATGCAATGAATGAATACATTAAGAGCTGTGGGCCTGAGGTGTGCTTTGTGTGATGATATACATTATCCAGAATGAGTCATTCACTGTCCAGACAGCTTGAGTCAGAGCTGGAGCAGGAGTCAGAGCAGGAACAGGGCAGGGGAGATGCCCGAGCTGGGATGGGGACCTGCTGTTGCAGTTGCCTGCCCCTTGGCCAGGGGACTGACTCAGCTGATCATGAAACAGAGGTGGTTTCTGAGCTGGAGCCCTCCATTTTTGAGAAGGAGGAGAGGCAGACTGAGACAAGGTAAAACTGTTTAAATGGCATTATCACAGTGAAATGTATTCTTTTTTGGCTTTAAAAGAAATGCCTGTTTTGATATTTTTCCATTACAATCTGGATATCTACAACATTCTATGATAATGTACGGTCAACGTAAATGGAACTGGCATGCAACAAACAGCTTTGATAAAAATCTAATTATATAGAAAAAACATATATGCAAAAAACATTGTCTCTTGTCATGTTTTTAAAGAAGAATGCACGGCATCTGAGTAATTTCAGCTGCCTCTCTGGAGGAAAGGAGTTTGTAAACTCTCCCTCTGATTGAATTCAGATGACAGTTCTTTCTGCCGCATTCTGTCAGAGCCGGAGTGCTACTGGAGCCACTGCAGAGAGAAGCAGGTCCCACACTGTTCTCATCGCACCAGACGGGTGACAAGAGAAGTGATTAGTTAGCAGCCACAAAGGTGGAAGACTTCAGTGAAAGTCTTTCTAGAGAGCATATCTGAGACCTAAGCTTTTTTCTACAAGCAATCATTTTTATTTTGTCCAAATAACCAGTTGAAGGTCTAATGGCAAAGTTCTTCACTTAGTTCTACAACAAAACAGCTACTGAGCACTTGCAAACACATACATGCAGCACGTAGAGCAGAATGTATAAAACATTTTTATTGGAATTACTGTTTTAGTGTATTAACAAGTGTGTCAATCAAAATTTCTTTTATTAACAATGGATCAAATGTATAGGTGTAATGTCAAAGACTTCACTCGTAATGACAATCCCACAGAGAACATCACCCAACTCTGTAAACTTGTCAGTTCTAATGAGCATTTTTCAGGTAATTGTATTGTTTTACTGTTTTGCTCAGTGTTGTTTCCAGCTGTTATAAGGCAGCTGTTTGCATCAAACAAGCTCTGATAAACCCACTTCACACCACCTGTGCAGCACCAAAAGGCAGAAAGAGAAAGTTGGCGACTAGCTGGAGAACATAATGGCGTGTTGAGCATCTAAAGAGAAGATTATTTCCCTCAGGAGTTGGTGAGGACCAAAACTAGACTGTGAGTATTGGACTTAAATTCAGCAGGTGGCCAGAAACACGACTCAATCACTGGTAATGTTTCTTTGAGTCTGCTGGAATTTCTAAATAGTTTGCTAACAATTTCAGCACAACAACTTTATATGTCCACTGACACGTGTCCAAAGAATTATTAATGCTGCTTTTAGTAAATTGTCAATTAGATTGCACAGTGCATTGTAACTTGTAAACTTACATGCAGACAAGAAACAGAGTTATTGTGGGAAATCAGGTTAGGGCAGGAAATCAGAGAACAATCAAAGACCTGAATACACGATGATCTTGAACAGATTTCTCTGAGTGCCCTATGGTCTTGTGAGAGCAGGAAATGGGGCCATGTCCTGACTGAAAATAAATTGTAATTTTCGGGACCAATACCAACAGGCAGTTAGCAAGTTCTCCTCTAGAATCACTTTCTTTCAACAAAGCACCTTAAAGATCTGTACAGATCTACTTAATCTGACATTTATTGGCTGATCATAGGATTTGTAGCAATGAAGGTGATTTCTATACATATTCCTTAAAGTATATTGTCTGAAGTCTGAATAACCCAACACTTCAATAGCTTATGTTCAGCAGCAGTTTGAGTGTATCAGCTCTGAAAAATGTGTCATTGAGGATTACTTGACTGAATATTGCTGTTCCCATTACTGAAATATTGAGCGTGAAAAAGATAAATGAAAAGGCCTGTCTGGCCAATGCTAGTGAGAGCAGATCTGGTGGTTAGGGCAATTTCACTCACTGAAGCATTTATTGAACACAATGACCACACAGCTGTGAGTTCTCACAAACCAATCCAATTTAATTTGCTTTGGTGCAGAGATGCAAGGCTAATTCCTTATTCATGAGCTGATTGATTCTCCTTTTTACTATTCTAAATCTTCGCACCCAACCATCCGTTGTGAGAGAAAGCTTGGATTGTGCAGCAAAGATGTGCTGATTTTGACAGCATATTTTATAATTGGAAGGTTTTTAAATCACTGTAAGAACAGTTTGACGCAGTGGTGATGTACACCCATATCTGTCAATGCATCATTGCGACCTGGTGGAGCATGTGCATGTTTGTTGTAAAGTGCTGTTCTATAGGTAGCCACTAGATATTGCTGTTGAGTCTTTGTCCATTTGACAGTTTAATGTGATTTCACATTTGTTTCTGTCCTTTAAAAAAAAAAAAATGTTATCAAGACAGGTATGGCATTAAGTGTTTTGATACTCAAGCCTTTCATAATGTGCAAGCTACCTGTCATGTTGAAAAGAAATTATGTTTATTAAAGTTTAACTTCATAACTGAGTTCAACTCTGGTTGGCTTAAACTATAAATGTCTTACCTTCAAATCATATATTGATTTCAATCTTTTCTCAGTCATATCTCCCTTTTGCTGTGTTTCATTAAAATGTGTAAAGTGTGTATTACATACTTACTTGACATCATTTCCTGCCTTTCTGATTAATCTTAGTCTTATCTCAAAACCTGTAGCATATTTGCAAAGCTTTTTTTATGGTTTGATGTGTTTGTGATTTACTAACACAACAGGCTTGGATTAATACATTGCTAGTATAACTTAATTTAGCTATACAACAGCCAGGAAGTGGAAGTAAGTGATAGAGTTTGGCATGAATGTTGACCTGGCCGTCTATTGTACGTATCGACCTAAACCACCCTCATACAGCCCTCTGCTCTTATCTATATGTCTGTCTGTGGATTATTGAACCGGCACTGCAGCAGCCTGAGCCATCCACTCAGCTATAGTCTGCCCTCCATCCTCCATCCCTCTCTCTCTGGCTGACTGGGATGTGATCTGATAAAGAGGACTCGAGGTGAGGCGGAAGGCTCTGGTTGCAGTCAGAGACCAAGGTCAGCACTTTACGTTGACTGGACAGCACAGTAAGGTGAATAATCATCTGTGGTCACCAGAAAGAGTGGTTGCATCAGAGTTTCCTAGCAAGTTGGGGCCTACCCATTTCCTCCTTCTTCATCTTCTTTATAGACTGAACAATGGAGCGTTATCTTTTTATTCCTCCCTGGAGAGGCTAAGTAGAGCTACATACTGTAAATGCTGGCAGAGTAAAGAGAAAGAGCTGAAACAGCAGTTATACTCCTATCTGACACCGCTCTTCGTGCACTTTCTAGGACGCCCACAGTGCACACTGTTAAAACAGTACCATATGTTAAGACAACGGAAAGGGACACTTCATATCGGCCGTCTTCAGACCAGGACAGATTTGGACATTTGAGACTTTTGAATTGGACTTACTGCTTTCCACATTAATTGGTGAGTAGCAATGTAGCAACATGTATGAATGAACTGTACATGTAAAAGTCCTGCATTCAAAATCTTATATAAGTAAAAGTAGGTATTAACAGAAAAATGTACTTGAAATGAAAATGAATGAACGTATCAAAAGTAAATTCGTTCATCATTGTGCAGCAGAGTGATCTTCTCCCTCTCTGTGTTATATTATTATATAGATGCTATTCGATTACTGTTTACAATATATATATATATATATATATATATATATATATATATATATATAGTAAATACTGTTAGGTAGTTTAATCTATAATAAAGCATAATATTTTACAAACCTACCACATTTTGTATGTAAAAACAAAATCTGAAAGGTAAAACAGTACAGTTTATCTGTCCAATAAAAGTGGAGTAAAGACATCTTCCTCTGGAATGTGTATGGTATATATACTTAGATATACTATCTAAAGAGCTTAAAATTCTTAAAAATCTTAAAATTCTACCAGTGCCAGTGTAGGGCTGTGTAAGAAAGAGCTAAGGTGCAATTCAAATGACCACTGGTGGTAGTTAGAGCCAGAGATCTATCAAACTGGTATCATCTCCACAGCGCTGAAGAGGTCTTTATGTGCAGCGCGAGTAGATGGATGAGAAAGAGCAGCAGAGGATTAAACTCAGGGGATGGGGGCAACAGCAGCTGGATGCGGTACCTGCAGGTTTGTGTATGTATGTGTGCAGATACGGTCAGTTTAATCTGTGAGTTGACTTCCTCAGTGGTGCAGAAAACACCCTGCCCCTCCACACATTCTCTTTATTATCTGATAGAGGCATTTGTAGCATGGCATAGTCATCAGTCTCTTCAGCTGTTAGGTCATCGCCCAGTCTTCACTTCCATTCCTCATATTGTGAACGATGTCTCCCCATTTCACACTCTCCCCCCTTTATCTGATCAGGCTGTTGTTCCATAATTTCATGTTTAAGCTGTTTACAGTCACATTGCATAGTAATGTTATTTGTTGAGATGTTGTTGCATGCTGTTGTCTCACAATACAATGTATAGTGGAACCATAGGAGTTGTTGGCTCCAAGATCATCTCTGTTTTAAATAATATACCCTTGGAGATCTTTTTTAGTGACAATATATAACGTTTCCAAATGTGAAGTTGATAGCAGTTGTAGAAGTGTTGTTCTATAATACATCATGGGTGTATGCTGTCAATCATTTACTGTTGGTACAAAATGACACCATTTCAACATTTCTTGCATACTAACTGCCAAAAGAGTGTAAAGATCAGCACATAGTATATATTCTACACAATTATCTCTCATTACATAATGTGTAATTGCAACACTTTTCTATCCCTCATCTCTTTCTTCTCTCTTTTTTTACTTACTACTGTAATTCCTCCTTCTCCCTCCTCTTTCCCCTCTTCTTGCTCGCTGTGCATGCTGTGTATTGCCTGCATGACTGCAGGGGGAATGGAGCAGAGAGGGCATCCAGATCAAGGAAGTGCTCTGACGGCAAAGATCTGCTGAGGAACACATACATTAGAAGAGAGCAGAGGAGAGGTGAGGAGAGAAAGAGCACCACCACAGGGAGGCAATGTGAGAGATGAGAATTTGATTATATGGGATATGGCTAATGCTTTGTACCCGTGGTTTTACTTGGTGCTCTGGGGCCTCTTACATGATCTATTGGTGAGGTTGGCTGGCTTTAATAATACCCATCACAAGCCTAATGCTCTCTGAGACAGGGGACACTTCAGTGAATGCGTGTATTTTTAGCTCCACCTCAGCAGCCCAACACAGCAGTAGCGGCAAAGAAGATGTTTTGAATGAATCGACGCCTCAGTGCACAGCAGAGGACGTCAGCAACAGCAGCACTACCAGATGAGAGGAGTACACACACACAGGCACCACTGAGAGGAGCACAGCACAGCACAGCAAATCACAGAGCTGCAGCTAACATGTTGGGCCAACCAGGACAGCCAACCTTACACGTCCCTTACAAGAGGCAGCCAGTGTATCGTGTGACTCACAGGTGTGTATCCCAGCCCCTCTCCTGAAACATATGTGGGATTATATTGCTACGTAGGTACTTGGGAGGTGTGTCTGCTAAAGCTTTCCAGTAGCTGCAGGAGATAAAGTGCTTTGAACTGCATGTCGTTAAGTGTTTGTAGAAAGTGTATGTACAGGCTGGAGAATTTTCATGCATGCTGAAAAGTGTCTCATCACCCGGTTTGTGGCAGAGAAGGGAGCTTGCTGTTTTGCCTTTACAAACCTTTGAATTGCCTTTGGGGAGTGCGTACATCAATGTGTACTAATGGAGCAGTCTTTATAGGAATCGGAAGACAGAGGGAGAAAGAGCAAGATATGCTCGCTGCAGTGCCTCATGATCACAGGTCACTGACTGCTGTGTTGATGTCAGCAGAACTGTGGTCTCTCAGGCTAATAATGCTACTGTTTTATGTAGATGGTTAATGCGGGATGCCTCTATAGGTTAGACTGTAGTGGAAGTTTGATGCAGTCCTTGCCACCACTAAGTGAGATACACTTCTCAAAGGAATGTATTTATTTATAGGGGTTTGCTTCTCAATCCTTAGCAGCTATTAGGGCCCAGCCCACACACAGACAGACCCACAGTGGTGTCACATCTGCTGCATATTACACTTTTCCACACCCAGGCACTGAAGTTGTATATTGTTTGCACTTAAGCAACACCACCTTGAGCTCCCTAGCCAATGTGTTAGCTGTACAGATGTAGAAATGTCACCTATCAGCATCAAAGTGAACTGAACATGTATGATGCTGTATATTGCCTGCTATACATTAAACTTCTTTGAAATCCAGGTATTTACCAGTACGACTATGGTCAGATTTCCAAGTATATGAACTGGCAGTTTTTAAGCTGCTCTGTGGTTAATTTTGTCAACTTTAATTGGGTTGTGCTGTGGAAACCATTCGTAGATCCATGCACAAGATATCAAGCTTATTATCATTCTGTCAGGGTCTCGATGTCAGCCGCAGCGATAAGGTTACTTAGCCTATTTATCATTCTTGCATGTGCTCCCTCATCGGTCAGCCCTCCTGCTATGCTCTCAGCCACAGAGGTAGTGGGCTGTAAACACCAGACCGCAAAATTCAGTATGAGCTGTAGATAACAGAGGTTGACAGTTTGGGTCCGCTTTGAATCAATATTATTTTCATTTCAGGATAGTTACATACTGTGTTTAACCTGGCTAATTTTAAACCAATATCAATCAGCCTCTTGTGGGTTTGTCCAGTCTTGTGCGGTGTTCTGTTTTTAATGGATTATGTAATGGTCGGCTTTAGCTAGGTCTGGTTCTACTCAGGGAGCTGGATAACATCTGATTTGATGTTTAGTTCACCATGTCAGTTCCAGTAATGTTGAGTACAGCCCAGTCACACCCAGACCAGCTCATCCTTCCCTCGGCCACAGGGTGAAATGTGGCCAGAAACCACAGCGTTTCATTTGTATGCTTAACTGATATAGAGGTCACATCTTTGTTCAGTGCGTCTTTGAATGGCCAGACCACTTCAGTCTGAAAAATGACACCTAAAATTGGTGCAGGGGACAGACTACCCATGGACAGAGGGGAGAGAGTTTCCGAGGAAAGAAGGAGGAGACCTCTCCTTAACCACAGACATTCTGCACATTTCCAGGGAGACTTAATAGTTCTAAGAATAGCCACAGTGATAATACTTAACAGAAGGTTGAAGTATTTGAAAAGGGAGTACATTCTCTGTGTATTAAGACAGTGATTTTTTAAATTCCCCTGACTGACTTAGATCAGCCTGTGTGAGTCGAATAGAGATTCTAGGGAAGGGACCATTCTGGTAGAATCTCGATCCTGCTGGCCAGCCAGTTTTAGAGCTGTGCGCCAGATGTGGCCTACCTTCCACCACTGATGCCTGACTTAATAAGACTCCTAAGTCTCTACAAGCTTTCGCCAAACTCTCAGGATACAGAGATTTAAAAATAGCCTCTAAATTCAGTTACCCTCTGCCAACCAAGTGGAACCTCACCTAATTCATTTAATCCATCTGTTTAATTTCTCGATAAAATGATAATGTGATTTTTAAAAGCCTGTGTGCTTTAGCAACCAAGAGAGACAGATAGGAGTGAGTAATTTTTTATCATTTTTTTAACACTGTCTTATGTTATAATGCAATATGATAATAAGGTATTTTATGTCACTTCTAAATTGAAAAATGGCACTCTTGTGATCTAAGTAGGTGAACACTAGAGAATAAACAGACAATTTTGAGGGAACAGATTGTGAGAGAACCCTGCAGTGAATTGATAGCTTTGTGTACAGCATGTTTATGCAGAAAAGACATGAAGCTGTCTACACTGGTATTATACTGCATAATAAAACAAGACAACGACATAAAAAAAAATCCACCTGCGCCCTAGTAGATATGTGTTTTTTGGGCCACTGGGGCCTCCATGTGTGGTTCCTGCATGTTGTTCATTGCCACTGAGCATTGCAGTCATGGAGTAGCTGTGTTGTCTTAACCCTGTGTGTCACTGTAATGTAGCTTCCCAGTGGGAGTGTGTTCAGTGGCTGGTTTTACACTGCGGTGTGTGTCTGCTCAGATTCTGTAATGAGAACTGCAGGAGAGAGGTCTTTCCAAGCCTGGAGCCAGTCTGGACACAGTCAGCTCCCAGCAGAGAAACACACAGAGCTGGCTCAGTCTGCATGTCCTGCAAAGAAGGAATTGTGAGTGGAGGAGAAGGTAGTTTCCAATCTTGATGAGATGTCAGAAATATGTGTTTTCCTCTAGATACAGTGTATGTATAATATGTTATACATACACTGTACACACTGAAGCAAACACTGTTGTAAAGACAGGCCTGCTGCAGTAAAGTGTGCTGTGCTATACAAGCTTAGACACCCTCAGGGCCAAGATTCTCTGCAGCAAAATTTACCAGACTAATCAAAATGTTCTCATATAGTAGCTATTGTATTTGTTCTTAAATGTGATAACTTTATCATTTACTATTGTACCAAATCCAAAAGAATAATGTAATGTAAATAAGGGTCTGAGCAATATATTTGTCTCTTAGTATTTTTTACAGTGCATTTTCAGCAGTTGGATAATTTGATGCATTCCTTCACTGTCATCTTGCTGAAAAAAAGTTCCCCAAAATTAAAACAAATGTGTGGGGTTTTTATAGGTGCTGTGTGTGTGTGTGTGTGTGTGTGTGTGTAATGGATGAGTGTTGGTGGTTGGAGAAGGGTATTTAGTAGTTGGATGACATAATAATGCCTCTGACATGATTGTGTAAGGGATTTAGACATGTTTCACGGCATGAGGGTTAGCTGAATCCGATTGTTAGAGGATCCTGTGGCTGTTTATCTGCTCCTCTGCTTTTGGAGAAAGCACGGGCAAGTGACATAGCTTTCATGAAATGGTATTGAAAAACAGGGATTACCCAGATTCAGATAATGTAATCCTAAGGGTGCAACGCAATTCAACTGTTTTGAACCTGTTTTGTTTGTCTACATTATATGAAATGTATATGGTACAAAGGGATGAAAGCATGAAGACACTGTATCTTAACATACTTCCAGGTCTTGGGATGGATTTCTCCTATTATTGCATCCATTTATTATATAATGATATAATTGTATCATATTTAAAGAAGAGATAGATGAGAACAGTTGTGCTTGAGCTTATTGAGCATAATTACCCTGACATCCAACTCTTCTGGAGGTATTGTTCCAAGAGCATGTTAATGATGTGCAAAAAATGCAAATATTGAACCCATAACAACAGAACCACAGAATAAGCTGCCATGTTCACCTGTGTGCTGGCCTTAATAATACAACTTACCTGCAGCTTTTGTGCCATTGCACTCACAAATATGATCTCATCAAAGCTATTTACTCACCCAGTCACCTACTTACCTACCTACCTGCTAACTTACCAACACTTATTTTATAGGGTGAACACCAGTTACATGAATTCATATATTCTGTTATAGTCCAGCTAAGCACACTACAACAGTTGAGCTGTATTAGTAATTTCTTTATTCACTCAGATTTGCACTGGATCTGTGGCTTTACTTACAGCAAAAAGTGGACTGTAATTTTTATCTTTTATCTAGTTGCATGGTTTCTTGTTCAGACACATTTAGAGTAGCCATCTCAGAGATTCTCTGCCTATTTTTGCCTTGCATGTCTGTTACAATTTGAGTATTTTTGTGATGTTTGATTTATTTTTGATGTTGCTGGGATTATGGGGATCAGAGATCAGACAGATAATCTGAAAAACAAACATATGCAATTTCATCTGTGTGTGTCTCTCTGTGTGCTCAGGGAACTGTGTATGTAGCATGACAGATTGCCTAATTTTGGCTGAATCAGGCAGAGTCAGGCTGCAGATCTTCCATTTGGTACTGTAAAACCTTGGGGAGCAGACTGCTGTTTTGAGCTTGCAAACAAAAATGCGTTAATCTAGCAAATGATGACTGCTGCTGCATGGGACTTGCATTGAGAACCTGCAGGTAGGCCATCTTTGTTTTGAAACACTTGCTGTATGGGCTTGATCTCTTTGTGATAAGATTGATGACTGCATTTGGAAGGCGCATAATGCTACTTTGGTATTGATGCCTAGTCTCACAGACTCACAAGCTATTCTACTGCACAGTGCTTAGACCTTAGATGAAGTGAGGGCCCTGGTCTTTGTCTGCTCTTTTGTTAAATGGCCTTATGACTATGAGGATTCTTGTTTTTGATCAGAAAAAAATTACTGACTTTGAGTTTCTTCACTTTTGTTTAGCAACTCTGCATTCTTGTCTAGTGATTTAATGTGATTTATTGTGTTATTCTGAGGACAAAGCTATCATCTCCGACTGACATCTGCTGCAGAGATGCTGCAGAACACAGGACAAGCTGCCTCACCATAAATTCTCGTAAAGCCACGAACATCAGCATAAGTAGGCACTTCACATGGATGAACACATGCACCTTGTAAGAAGATAGTTAGGAATTAGGAATGCAGAGTCAGTTTTATCACAGAGAGGATGCTGTGACAGTTCTGACAATGTTCCTTGTATAAAAATCAAATGATAAATGCAGTTAAGTGCAAGTATGATACAGAGCCTGTTTTCCCAGAATTCTCTCCTCTCCTAATTTTGTGTTGGCACTGATCAGAGAAATGGTTGAGAAACATATTTAATCTGATAGGATATGCAGAAAAGTCTCCTCTGTAAATGCATGTGTATGTGTGCACATGTATATGTGTGAATGCTGAATAATCTTGCTCCACTGTAAACATAGATGGTGAGTGGCTGTCACATGATTGCCCGGGGGCTGGTGGGGGCTGGGGCTCGGATTGCTGTACTTCATTACTACATTGATAAGAACAAAGCATACCACAACTCTTCTTGACCGTCAGGTTTGCTTGCAAAAGCTGCAGTTAAATTAGTTGATGTACATTTTAATGACATTTCTCTAATTTACAAAAATTGTGTAACTACAAGGTGCAGATGTTAACATGCTAATGACAAACAATATATTTTACATATGAAGCATTTCAGCGTACATGTTGCTTCTACGTTTCAGATGCGTTAACTGCAAATCAGACTGCTTATTATTGACAGATTGCAAATGTTGACAAGGTTGTTGGAGCTAGATTTTTAACTTGCTCCTAACTGCCCTCCTCAAGGATACTTTACACTGTGTACTAATCATCGGTCCTCCCATTAAATACATAGAGATGACATGACAAAACTGTATTCCCGGAAGATTTCATTTCACAAGTAAATGTTAAGACACAAAATGCTGTCCCAATTTGAACTCTTACTTTTTATGTTAAATTTGTTTAATTGTTTGTCTCTTTAACGTCACTTCAGTATGTAACATGTGAAAGCAAGCATCAAGCGTGTTCCATGTTGGCTTGATGTTTAGTTTTCCAGTTAAGGGTAGTCTCAATATGTTATAGTGCTCTGCTTGAATTCTGTGGTGCTGATGGGAGATTATAGATGAGAACAATGAGGTTCAAAAGGAGTCGGGGACCCAACATCTCTTTATGTTGTTTAATTCTTTCTATGTTATTGTTCAGAACCACAGGCTCTCTGACGTTATTCATTTCTATTCTGCTGCGGTGATCATTTTGCTAGTTAAGCCTACACATGGGGTGAGGTCCCTGATGGGATTCAAGGGTAAGTCGGTCAAATTCTAATTAATCACAACTGAAATATCTTTCTTGGGCATATAATAAAAGTACCAGTTACACCACTTCAAACAATGAGAATAGTCTTCATTGGTTCATTTTATTAAACATGAAACTGTTTTTAGATTTTGGTGGTATTCCTCCCTATGAAAGACATATTATCTGACAGTATTTTAGTTATAAATGCTTTACATGATTTTGTTGTGCTCTGTACAGTAAGGCTTCTGGATGCTTTTGTTTAGCCACATGTGACAGCACTATCAACAGGGCACACAATTCCCACCTTTCCTGTTTGGAGCTTGCAGTTTTCAAGCTCTATCTCCTGCCTGGGATTTTCAGCTTTAACATTCCCACACACTTCACACCCCCTTCTGTCCTATATTGCACAGCTTGATTGTTTGGACTTTGCATTTAGCTGCTGAGATACATTGTGCAACACTCAAGCAGATGCTCTAGTTCAGTAGCTACAGGAAAAAGTGTGCAGTCTTAGTTTGTAAAAGAAAATGTGATCTATTTTGCTAGTTTAGATATCAAACTTCAAATTTTCTTTCATATTATTTTGAGTCCATTTGAAAGGTTAAAGTTGATAGATGGTTGTAATAGTCAATGTCTTTAGCAAACTAAGGTGGATCACATCATCATATCACATAACAGTTACATTCTGGAAATCATCTAAAATGAAGATGCTGTGGATTGAGCTGGGATGTCTTCCTGTCTGCCAGCCCATCATTCCATTATGTCAGGAAGAAAAATGCTGTGTCAGCGTGGGAAAAGCAAGGCAAGAAATAATTTGGTGTTTGAGATGGAACATAATTACATGCATTTGATTGCATTCATTCTAATCTGGGACCATTGCTGATTATCCAGGCTGCTGTGCTGACTGGCAGTTGCTGGAATAATTTGCGTGGATCTAGACCTTAACCTGGAGTGTTCTGCACACACTGATAGGAAAGATCAGTCAGTGTTTTCAAATGTTTTTCAAATGTTTTCAAAGACATCATGCACCAGGGTGAATTTATGCTGTATTGTGAACTGCAGACTTACAGTGCTCATGCTTTGCACTGCAGCCTAACAGATATTGTGTGGGCAAAGGGTATGCAGCTGTTGCTGGTGTCCTGCTGAGTGCTGACGAGTTGTTTTCAGTTTGTGGCCATGTACACTGTGTTGATGACCCACCTATGCTTCATCTTTCATAGTCAAATGCCTTAGTGTCAGTCACTTATTTACATCTCTTTCTGACCTGCAGTGGTTGAAAGTCATGCATAACACGCATGGAGCCTCTAGAAGCTGGAGGCAAGTGGCTCAGGTTGTTCTTCAGCTCATCTGAGACTGGCTCCGACCTTTGATGATAACGCTTCACTCAGTGATGTGGAGGAGTGTCTGTATGCTTGTGTGTGTCAGTGAAGTGCCTTTGAACCTTCCCTGTTAATGTGCTGATCACAGTGAGGGAAAGACTGGTGGGAGAGAAAAGAGACATTGGCAACTGAAGATTTGAAGGCTAGGAAGATTTGATTTGTTTTTGTCAGCTTATGACCGTCTGATTGATTAGACATTTTTAGATTGTCTGTTTTTTATTAGAACATGTGTTCCAGTGATAACATTCATGTGCATGTTAGTATGTCCAGTTAAATTTAACAGCATCCCCTGATGAGCTTTGCTGACTGTCTCTCCTTTTTTTGCTCTGTCAGGTATGTGATGCTTTTGCTGATTGTGTGTTTTTGTCGTGGTAAGAGATAATTTGCTTTACTCACACATTCACACGCTTCGGATTCTGACAATTCTTGTTAGCACAAATGAAGAGATGAAATAAAGATGACTCCTGGTTTCTCCAGGTCATCATTATTCGGTGAGTAAGGTGCAGGATAAATCTGTGGTATTAAATATTGACTTAAAGCTGCAGGGACCCTTCATTGATTTATTCCCCAGAGTAATGCTCGCTCCTCAGAACTTCCTAACTTTTTTCTTTGTCGCAGCATATCTCTGTCGCTATTGATCCCCAAGATGAGTGCCTTTGGAAGTTATTTTATTGCCATGGTTGGAGGCGTTATAAAACCACAATTTCTTTGATGGGGTTTTTCAAATCACCTTTTATAAATATTTATCAGTCAGCTAAATCTGTGCCAATGGAGCAAAGGAAGTGCTGATATGCTCACAGTCCTGTAGGTATCCATCTCTCGCTAAGGCCATTTTCTCGCTGCAGGCAATTGCTGGAACAATTTCTAGTTATAACAAACTTATAACCTAGTACAGCGGTCGGCAACCCGCGGCTCCGGAGCCGCATGCGGCTCTTTCAGCCTTATACTGCGTCTCCGCTTGGCTTGGGAAAATAAATTATAATAATTTAAGTATTTAATTGAAGTGTATTTTATTTGTGTTAGTTCTTGTTTTAAATTGTTGTTCAAAATTGGAAGATTATTGTGATCTTGAAATATTAAAATAAAATTATATTTTATTATTTTTCGTCGCTCAAAATAAGCGTCAC
>JAVQJL010059875.1:0-71142 GCA_036024295.1 Nannoperca obscura | reverse complement strand
TTGTTCTACTTTACACCAAAGCAATATCTACCCCACTGATGCAGCGGTCTCCATTCTTTCCTTCGCCAATACCCCCCCCCCCCCCCCACCCCACCCCACCCATTGCCCCTGCACAACGTCCATAGCAATATTCATTTCTCTTTCTGTTCCCTTTTCTCCGCCACCTCACTGCAGTTGGTGGCGGCTGCGACATGACACGGAGACAGGTTAAATTGGAAAGTATTTTCTACAGAGGACCATCAGAGCATGACGCTTCACTCTGAAAAAGCTGATTCTGATTTTGTCTATTCACACGAGACACCATGGCTGTGCCCCACTTTCATTAGTTGTGCCGAAAACAGCATTCCAAAACTGGTTTGGTCTTTTGAGAAAGCTCCATTTAGCGATAATGAAACAATCTGCGCACGTGTGTAGATGCATGTGTTAGAGGAAGAAAATGTGTTTGCGAATTAGCGTACATGCACACTTTTTCTGTGTGCATGTTTGTGCATCTGCTAGCATGCAATAAAGCAATAACAGCACTTTTATTAGATTCCTCTTTCAAGCTGCCATTGAAACTAAAATAAAAAGGTATCTGTACCTGCATAAGGATTGCATTTGTCTTTGTCAGTATTGGTTGCTTTCACAGGTTTAGTGCCCCACAGACTCTTACCACTTAACCTCTGGTGAGCTTTCCCAAACTGATCCCAAATCATTCCAAGCAGGCAACACATGACAGACTCGATTTGCATTTTGGCAGATTCATGCTTCATTGTCAAACACTGCTTCTCCATGGCCCTGCATCTATTAATCCTGTAAGCATGTAGATAGAAGAGAGAATATACCACACATTTCTCAATTTGCTGATTTCAGTAGGAGCTGCTACGCTGTACTGATTTTCATATAGTACTGTACACTTACATCATTTGTATCATTCAAGCAGTCAAGCTCTCAGACCACCCCTATTTTTTTTTTGAGCTTTTGTTCATCGTGTATGTTTCGATTAAGATCTTTAAATCTTAACAGTCAATTCTTTACTCAGCATATAAATGAAAATGTAATTATCCAGCACATTATCTTAGAATATTAGTCAATAATTAGTCAAATATGTCGTCACTTATTGTGTTTTTGTGTAGTTGTATAAATATCCCTATAACTGTAATAAAAGGTTGAGGTTGTGTTTTAGGTCTATATGCAAGTTGACTTAGGAGACGAAGGCAGGCTTTCACAGAGTGTTCGACGGATGCTTTGCCTGGACTTTCGCTCGCGGTTGAATCCCGCCATATGCTTTCAGTCTTGGACCTGAAGCGCTTTCATGGCTTGTGCTGAGAGGCCAAGGAGAGGGAATCCAGATGTGACATGAGCCATAGAGCAGAAGCCCGCCGTACTGCTGTCAGCTCCTATCATCACTTAACTGACACTCTGCTGGTGTTAGAGTGATCAAAGATATGTGTACATTAAAGTGCTGCCATGCTACAATGACAACCAGCTCTTCACTGCCATGCATACCAGACAGGAATTCCTTATCAGCAAACACAAAAATGCTTCTGGATAAAATTGTAGGTAGGATTTTTTTAAAATTCATCTCCGTTGATGCCTTTGCATGTTCTGTGCTTTAACATCCACACTGACACCCCCTGGTATCTGTGTTGTAAGCCATTGATTTACAATGAAGGCGGAGTACTGTCAAAATGTGACAGGAGTGGGGAGGGTCCAATGTGGAGTTCTGCCTATCATGGGGAAGAGGGAGAAGGCAGGTGTTGGGAAACAAAAGTGATATCAAACATGATATAGAATCCAATGTGGCCCATAACATGACAATGGGGAATGAGAGTCAGCTCTGGTCCTAATCAATACTGAGCACAAGGCATTGAGATGCAGCTTGAGGCATTTCGCCAGGCCCCCTAGCGGGACTGGTAGGCCTCCTGCCAAGCACAACCTGAGCAGAGCAGCAAACTCAGCCCTGCAGATGGAGAGCATGGAGGCTCCCTCTTTCCAGACGAGACACTGCCCGTGGACAGGAAGTATGCCACGGACTGAAATAGTTTCTCCGCTCAATCAGCACTGCCAAACTCCTGACCCCTGACCCCACCTCCATGCATGATGCTTATAGAAAAAACGCTCCCTTCAAACAGCGAGGTAAAAGTTGGCAGTGTCAGCTGGAAGATGTAGCTTTGATAGTAAAATGAGTAGGCAGCGAAGAGGAAGAACAAACTATTTGTTGCCTTTCTTCTCCATTTCCATATGTTTGGGGGCTTGTTGTTCATCTGACTCTGATATGTTTCTTTTTCCATGTTCCTGTTGTGGTGGAAATCTGGAAACAAGAGTATCTGAACCACCAAAGTCTTTTGAGTATTTATTAAGCTTTCTGCAGAAAGGACCCGTTGATGTGCACTCAAGGGGTGTCACAGTCAAGAAAGGATAAAAAGGAACCTGGTTTATAGGAAGCAAGTATGTGAGTGTAGCAAAGCCCAAACAAGTGAGCTGTCAGATAAGGAATTCCATAACAGAATGAATTCCCAAGGGGTAGCGAGGACGGACAGAAGGACAGTCTCATAGCAAGAATGTTCAAGAGACAGAAATCAAATCAACGTGACACAGATTAATATGGATATAGAGTCAATTTCCATGACAGTTTATTATGTTGAAACATTATTGGCGTCTCTATCCATGGCGTCACTTACTGCAGAGAAACCTGCAGCGGGTTGAAGGACAACATAACCCAAGTGTTGTGATTGGTTTGTTCTGAGGTCAGTAGAAGAATGGAGCAGAATGTCAAGATGTGAATTCATTCGTATGAATGTACAAAGAAAAATGGATTGGTACCACCAGTTGTTTTTACAAGTAGAGGGAGAAAAAAACATGCTCCCCACTCCCACCCCCACCACCGTTTCTCCTCCATTTCTCTATTTCTTTGCCTCTTTTGCCATTTTATTCACAACTCAAGAATACACTCACCAGTCCCCAGGAGGGGCAAGCTGAATGAGTGGAGAGATTCAGTGCGCACATTATGCTGTAAAAAGCATTGTTTCTCACCACAGTTTCTTTGAGTTGCCTTTGTGTTGTTTAAATGTTTACATGGAACACCTTGGAGGCTTGAAGACAGATGTATGGTCCAAGAATACTGCCTCAGTACAATCCCTCTTTTCCCTGGAGGAAAGTAATCACACTATTTTGAGGGCTTTTCAAATCGCTCCTTAGAATGATGCTTTGATGAAGCAGCACGCACAAGATCTTTGCTCCCTTGTCAAAATGATTATTAGACAAATTAAACAAATAGTGCCACTCCGAATCCCACTCCCTATCCAAGGTCATTTCCTCTTTCAACTTCTGTCCCAGCTCAGGGCCTGTTCTGAGACATTTCTTTTTGTTCTTGATAGTTGAAGAGGTGCCTCCTGGTCCTGTGTCAGACTGATTAGACTTTTAGCCAGGAGAATTAATATGTGAAGAATGTGTCTGTTTTCCCCTGCAGCGCTTCTCCCCTCAGTCTCATCAGTAAACAAGGAGACATGAAAACAAAACCACTCCCAGCTTTGTGATTAAAATTGGCCCCAAAAAGAGGGACTTGCCTCCTCAGTCAATGCTGGTATTATTGAAAAATCTAATTTGAGGAGCCTATACCTTTCCCATACTGTATTTTTCACAAGACAAAGAAGGGCAGTGTAGGTAAAGAAAATCCGTCTGCATAACATGATTTTGTCGAGTGAAGGAATTGCCTTACCCCACATGCCTTGTATTTTCCAGCCTATCATTAAAAAGACCCAGGTTTGAGTTACTGTGTGCCTACTTTCACACAAACTCACAGTAAAAAGTACTTCATAGTAAAACTAAATTCCTGCATAGTAAGTAACAATTTCAGCCAGCTACCCTAATATGGCAGCATGACAGGCACATGGTGGGAGATAGTAGTTTTTTGCCCCATGCAATAGCCATTACCATAGCCCTTTGGGTAAATGGCAATTACAGGGCAAGGGGTAAATGCCAAAACCCTGTGGTTCAAGTTAATTTGATTACATTTCCATTATAAACTATAAACACAGTTACGCTGCTTGACTGAGCCAATTAAAGGCCTCCTGAAGCTAGAAAACTTTGACAACGCAGCAGCCCTATTGTTCTTCAACAATAAAGTAGATACTCATCATTTGTCATCCTTAAACAGGTTTCAGGCACTTGTAATTTGTTTGTCTTTTCTGAAACATTACCATTCATTTTTGTTTTGAAAATGTATCAGGCTTTCTCATTCATTTATTTTCAAATTGTGCTGCCAGTGAGCACAGATTATTATTATTTTTTTCTTTTTCTAATTCAGCTGTGATATGTTCCATCTTAGGAAATAAAGCATCCGGTGGCAACATGAATAAACATGTGTAGACAGCATTTGGCAACCAGAGAAAAAGCAGCCAACCAGCCAGACATGGGAGGCAGGCGCTGTAGACACACGAGGAGTCGGATTTGGAAGTCAGGCTGCCACCGCATTTCACCTGAGGCTGTGCAAGCCGCTAGCTGGTTTTTCTGGGCACCAGCCACGTTGCAAAGAAAACAAGCATTTAGTCCAAATTTCAGAAGACATCTGTTAGCTCTCTGGAACAGTAAACATGTTTAATTAACTACATTTCACCAAACGGGGAGATGCATATGTCATAAATATGCACTGTGTGTTATGGTATGGTAGCTGACAAGTTACAGTACTCCCACTCCGACGTCAATATGCCCTTATATGTGACATGATCAAAGTGCTTTAAGTTTAGGCAACGCAATGATTTCATCACATAGGGCTCAGGATTTATTATCATGTCTAAAATCAGATGCCTGAGGCCAATGTGGCATCAATTTGAGTATGTGGGTCTACTTTTGTGAAGCTACATGCAAAACAGATTAAGCTTTCTATTATTTGTGATGGAGTGTTGTATGTGTGGGTGAATACGATCAGGTTTGTCATCAGTCTTTGGAGTCAGCCTTTGTTGGAACCAGGAGATGCCTTTGATTCTATTAAAACTGTATTATATTTCTCTTGATGGAGTTGTGTAATCTTGTACAAATTGATTTTTCTATCTTTCTGTGGATGTGTTTGCATGCGTGTGTTAGTGTGTCACTGATGTGGATGAATTATGATCTGGTGCTCGCATTAGAAGAGGGAGGTTTAATCACACAAGGATTCAGAGTGTTTTAAACAAATGCTTTTTTGTAAGCATGGTGGATTATCATAAGATTTAAAGATTTAGAAATGGCTGACAGCTGTCAAGCTGTATAATAACGTACGTCCACAAAATTATAGCAGCTGCCGGTTGGCAGAATGTCAATGTTGCTATCTAGATTAAAGCTCAATAGACAGGAACATACAGTAAGCAGCAGTAAGCAAGCACACACTTTCACAGATGGACACAACAAGATGCACATAGAAACGCAGTCACTCACAAGATTTCAGCAGTAGAAGCTTTGAGGAGGGGTCAGGCGATACAGAGATCGCTAAAAGGGGCAGAAAGAAAAAAACAACAACATCTCTTTACTTGGTATTTCGATGAGGGGTTCTAAATGAGCCTTAAAATGGCCTGCTGAGAGCCGCCTCTGGCAAGAGAAAGGTTCCCCCGTGGACCCTATTAGGTATCCTCTTGCAAGCTGGAGCAGCCAGCAGTATTAAACGCAGCAGGAGGCCTCGTGTGCCTGTATGTCGCCTAATTTATGACATCCTCAGAGGTCCTCCGCTCTCAGGTAACAACTACAGCATCTTTAACTTTATGCACAGGCACAGCCACACTGCCAGTCATTTGCATACACAGATGCCCCATGAGAATGAGATCTGCTTCCTACTTCAGAGGAACAAGACCTTGCAAAGACTGCAACTGCGTCTTCACTAAAAGACCTAAAGCAGCGATCGTGCGCCATAGAGGATGTCCGATTGAAAGAGCAGGCAGACAGAGGAGTGAATCTCTCACTAATGCTAATGCGCAGCCGGGAACATTCAAGGGGCCTGAATACCAACAGCAGGGATGAGAAAGAGGTCTGTTTGGGGACGAAAGGTAAAGCCCTGTGAAGTAGCCTTGAAGCGCTCAACAGATCCTCACAGACTCCAGGAATGTTAGCTGGAGAGAAGGATGGTAATAACAGCTGGAGGAATGGTGCCCTGCATAATAAGAGACGCCTGAGACTCTTTTCAGATAAGGCTGGGAGCACTTTAGAACAATGCGACCTGTTTCAAAGACAAACAAGCAAAGAGATTATGCTGCTTTTAGAACTTTGGGGCTCTGAGTATTGTGATTATAAGATGGGAAATGCATGGGGAAGCTATCTCTCATATGAATCCACTTCCTATATGAGACTTGTTTTCTCCCTTGAGACCTATTGAAGCAAATACCTCTAGGATTTGTATCTCTATCATAAAAACCATGACCCTGTGGTTTAATTCGGGATTGGAAGGTTAAAATGTTATTCACTGTGAATGTACACCAAGACTGCTGATGAAATCTAT
Source organism: Nannoperca obscura (assembly GCA_036024295.1). NCBI lineage: Eukaryota > Metazoa > Chordata > Actinopteri > Centrarchiformes > Percichthyidae > Nannoperca > Nannoperca obscura. The sequence goes on along the minus strand of JAVQJL010059875.1, from coordinate 64,697 downwards.
AGTCCAGTAAGCCAACACAATATACTTTGTCCTCTATCAACTTACCTTCCGTACTCGTGACAACTGGCAGTTATGCTTTTCCAATTATGAAATATGGAGGCAGGACGGATTTGCTCCCACTGGGCTTTCTGTCTTCATCTACCATCTACTGTACATCTAATTACCCTCTCACTGGTCAATAGTCACAGGTCACCCACTAACAGATGACAAATGACAAGTTATACTAATTTCACAGTAATTGTATGATTAGTGTAGATCATGTTCACGCCTTTAAGCACATCTAACTGTGCTGGATGTGAATAGAACCTACATGTTGTGATTTATTCATTCTGAATCATGCACATTACTTTCAAACAGCCTGTAAGTAAGACTGCAAAAGTGGACATTAGGCAAATGTGATACAGCCTTTAAATAATGCCCCTGCTACATTCTTAGTTAATGACCGGTTCTGCTAGGCTATCAAGGCGGCCTTATACAGGCAGGAGGGGCAGCTCAATCTGCAAGCAGAAAAAAAAACTATTTATTCTGAGGTTTCTGAGCCAGGGCCACTGGTCTTTTTACAGGTTTCACTGGAGATTAACAACATTTTTTACAGGTCACGAGAACCCTTCCACACCAAGAAATCCCACGCCGTTTTTTTTTATCCTGTAAAACTAATGACATGGATGTTAAAATGTGATATCTATAACATTTTAAGTCACAGATACTTAACAGAACAGAACACTTTAGACTTTTACTGTGTTCTAATGGTTGTGGTTTGACTGTTTGATGCATTTTAAATTGCTCACAATGACAAATCATTCAGGCTCATTTAAACCAACCAACATTTGTCACTTACTATTAGTGTCAGAGGCAGGCTCGTTTGGAGCAGCGGGGAATGTGGTGGAGGTGAAACCGACAGTTTACACACGTTGTTTGAGGAAACGAATACAACACTTGACAAATTCAATCTTCAGTCAGGCATTATGCTATAACTGGTCTAAGTTTTGGCTATATGACCGGATCTTTATCATGTGTGGCACAGTTTTTGCTGGCTTCATATATTCTTTTTGCCTAACCTTTTTCATGAGCATTTCCACCACAGACTTTCTTGTGCGCTTTTCTGGTCGCAATATCAACAGTATCTACAATATGTGGATGGGAGAATTCTGAGTTGCGCATCTTACCTTGAGAATGAGCGCCAAGGATGCAAGTCGCCGACAGCAGAATCCAACAGGACACCCACACCTGTCCGACCCGTCCAGTCCGTCCAGCTGTAACCATGGTTCGCGGCGCCACCGTCGAGCCCCCGGTGCGCCCTCCCCGTCTCCACGCTGGGAACATGTTGCTCTGTGGCCACACACTCCCGGGAAGAGTCCTGGCTGCTGCTGGTTCCTGTGCGTCAGACTGCTCCTCACTGGTGATGAGGGTGAGTGACTGGGGGATTGTAGATCACTCCGTCAGAGAGCACCAGGCATGCAGACAGGCACGCGGTAGTATGAAAAGCCCGTGGACAAGTCCCGCATGAGCAAGGCGGAGTCAGTCCAATTGAATTTGCTCGGCTGTCAAGTGTGCGAGACGGAATATTGACATCGTCTTCTCACTGCCCCGAATAACCTCTGAATAGAGAGATAAGTCAATTAAAAATAAGGAATATAAAACGAGATGGTGGTTGCAGCACACTGTCTTCAAGTTCATGTGATGTCTAGATGACAGCTTTAGCCCAAACCAATGTCCTCTTGAATAAAATAAAAAAGATTAGTTATTTGTTTGTTCGCTAAATATCATCCCATTATAGCTGGCCTTGAGCTAGGCACTTCAGCAAAGCAAAGTGCCCCATTTCATTACCCAGTGGTCCGCAGTAGGTTGCACTGTCGCTCCCAGGTGTGCGTGCGGTTTGAAAGTGTAAATAGACTCAGTGCAGCCTCCCACAGAGATTAAAATAGGTTTCCTTGTGCCTAAAAAAACGACCTCTATTGTGCTCCCGATTTGTCATTATGGGTGGCCCCTGACTACCTATACACTGAGGCAGTTTGTTTTTAATGAATTGACCATGTCATAGACTTATAGCAGTGCGCACATCCTGAGCCAAACAATGCCTGAACAAGTGCTCTGTATGCTATTGCCACCACGCGGCAGAAAGTGGTAGGAAATGTCAGTTGGGAAAGGTATGATTGATTGTTGACATATTAAAACCTAAAGCCTGAGTACCTGATGACAACTAAATATTTGCAAATAGCTGCTTTTGGATGTTTTGCTGCCAAGGATAAACCATTAACTGGGTCACAGACTAAAATTAAATGGCACGCGCTCTGGAAATATGTATTCAGCATTGGCCCCGGCAAACCCTGACTGTGGTGTGGCTAAAAGCAAAACAGCCAACCCATTACACAGAATAATAGCATGAATGGCTTACACCTGAACAATTGAATGTGATTCGGAAATAAGTCCGAGATCGAGGAGGACGGCAGACTGTTATTATCTGTGAAGGCTCATCCCATCAGGATGCTTCCTCTATCACCAGACAAAGGATAAAAGGCAAGTTGGAGCGCACAGAAATGGCGGGCACTTCTGAAAACAGAAGAGGGTATATGTGGGCTGTGATATCAGCTTTGTTGTCCTTGATCCTTTTGAACTAACTGGAAAAAATGCATGCAGGTCAAAATAAACTTCAAAGATCTGTCACAATATTTTTACCTTAAAAGCATACGCATGCACACGTGTGTGTGTGTGCCATGAGGTTTCATGAGTTCTGAAGACCAGCAGTAATATCGACAAACAGGAAACATCCAAGCCACCGTGAGCTGTGGTGAACCCTGCCGCTCCTTTTCAAAGTGTAAGCAGAGGTGGTACTCTGTGCCTGTGGGATGTTGCCCACATCTTTCCCTTTTAGGCAGTGAATCCCCCCCCTGTCCTTTCCTCTATAGCCAACATCCCTTTCCCCCTATGTTTTACAACGTCTCATTGCAACCAGGGGCTCATTTGGTGTCATCCATTGCTCCCTCCCTTTATTTCCTCTCTTCTCATCCTGCTGCCACCCCGTGCACCAACCCCCTCCTGATAATGATGTGCTGATTATGAGGCTCTTAGGCCAGCAGATTGCTCTCCAGTCTCATTCGCATGCAGTGGAAAATTGCTGCTGTCTTGGAGCCCCCTCCCCGCTGTGCGTATCAGGCAGGTTGACATTAGCAAGCTGCTGGGAACAGTGCTCAGGCACGAGGGCAGGTGCTCTGTCACCGTCTCTATAACTGTTCTGCAGCAGAGGAAACAGAGGCTGCCTGATGCTACAAGCCACGCTGGAGGGGGGGGTCACATCACAGGCTGATGTCAAACAATAAGGTATTGTGTAGTTGACATTTATACATTCACTTGCTGCAAATAGCTACCTCGCTACTTACCAAGTGAGAAGAAATGCATTAAAGTGTTACACAAAACACAAAACAACAAACTAAGTCAGTCATCTACTAACATCATGAATAAAAAGCAGAATTCTTTTATTTCCAAACGAAAAGTGTTATTATGTGTTTAATCAAAGCGCTGCGTCCATATGAAAAGTAAACTACATTGCAACAAAAAATGTTGAGAGCAAATAAAATGATATCAAGTGGCATTTTGGCATTTTTCAAAATGTGTCCTTGATGGGCTAGATGAAGAGGCATTCACAGACCACATGGCTTTAGTGACACTGACACTGACAAACATCAAAACAAACATGTATTATTGTTTAAAAAAGAAATCATCCGAAAACCCTGGACACGTGTCTTAGACTGAAGGAATCTCCCTCTTAACAGATAATTGTTTTCTCAACTTCTTATAATAAGCAACAACTTGTTTCAATCAAGTGTCATTTTCTTAAGCCTTGAGAGCTGAATGTGATATCGAATGAATTGTTAGGAGAAATGCTCTTTACAGTGTAGCATTCACTTTAACTAATATAACTTGTCTATACCAATCTTCATCATTCATCAGGACCTCTGGATGTTCCAACACGTTGAACCTAGCCGATGTCTCTCAGGGTCACTTGGCAGGTTACTGCAGTTCACTGTCAGCGAGATAGTAACCATAATTCATTCTCGTGTAGCGTCACAACTAAATAAATACTTGTGTTGGTCTGGGAGATGGGGAATGCGTGCCATGGCCTTTTGAAAGCTGTTCTCTCTCCATCAGCTCGCCTGATTTGAAACGCCTTGATTGAAATGAGCTTCATTTGAAATTGGCCTTGTGCTGCCTCACTTACGCATGCAGGCATGATAGTGCAAAGGCAAACAAAGTGGCCATGAAATACCAGCCTCTGCCTGTCACATCTGTGGGTACAAACAGTAAAGTTTACTATCTGTTTTGAACAGGCAAAACAGTCCAGCCGTTAACATCAGCTTTGTTCTTCATTCTCCGTGTGCTCTCCGGAGACGCTGCTGCCATTTGTCACACATGTTGTTGTGGTTGATTTTCCAATGTGGATGTGCTTTCTTCAGAAAGAAAATAGTGTTCCCTCACAAGTGCCAGCGCACACACATACAGTACATATTACCATAGCACACTGTTGCTGCATCAGTCTTGACACCTCATCTGTAGTAGCCCACACAGAAAATCTGATTCCTCACAGCTCTTTCCTTGAGACAGTGCTAAACTCCAACTGCAAATTGAAACATGAAAAATACAAGCAAACCGCTGCTACGAGATGCATGGCTGCATCTGAGCAAAGAAATCAGAGGGATAGTATCATATTCTATGTCACACCCTTGGATCTGTTTTCTCCCCACAACAAAACCTAATTTGTATGCCTCTGTGCATCTTCTAGCAGCTGAAATACTTTTAGGATTTCACCATAACAACGTAAGTTTCAAAATATATTATTTCATTAACTATACCAGCAACAGCATATCAAATACCTGTAGTCAGGTTATCTGAGTTTATTTGGTGTTAAAAAAACAGAACAATGCTGGGTAGGTCTCAGAATATTAATAATATAAAAATATTTTACTGTTATTACCCAAAGGACAACTCACTTAGGAATATTGCCTTGAATCACTGGCATAATTGGTCTCCTCCAGTCTCACTTTGATGTAAATAACATTAGCAATTTTCCAGTCATTTTGCATTGATCTTCCAATGCAGAATTCTGCCCCAAGAAGCAGCTGGAAATTTAATGTCTTAAACTGGAGATGTGAAGGGTGCATTTTATTCAAGTTGTCAGAGAAACTGCACTACCTGAAAGATGCAACATTATTGGGATTGATTCTGTGCCTTGCCAGAGGCAATTTCTGTCCACCATACACTGACAGAAACGAGCACACATACACATGCACAAGCATTACATTTGATGGCCAATGCAGAGTCAAACAGTTACATTATGGCTTCACATTATGCTGTAAACTGCCACTCCAGGGCCAAGTCTTTATCAGACTGTTTGCTTTCAAAACAATTATTTTCATAAATCCACAATGCTACTTGACAATTGACATTTGTTTAGGGTTTGTTAAGTTCTATTTTATGTTTCCCACTATTCCTCCTTTCTGTCACTCCCTGTGACCTCAACCACACCGGTTTTAAAATGTATTGTTTTTACTTCCTCTCCAGGTCCTTGTTTGGAATGAATAGTTTGCAAGAGAAAGAACTGCTGGTAGAAATTGTTTTTTTTTTATTGTTTCTCTGTCCTCTCTCTCATTTAGCAGCTCATAGTGTGGCAGCTGTAGCACTCCACAGCCTATACAGGACATTACTTTTATTACATGTGGTCATTTTGAGATATAGAAAGAGTGCAGACATGTAGTTTACAGCATGGCATAGATAGTGAAATAATCAGTGTGTACAACATTGTGCTGCAGAGTTATGAGTTTTCTGTCAACTAAACAAGAAATCATTAATTATGATTTAACTTGCTTTTCATGCATATAAAAAGCAGTTCCTAAATCATAAGACAGGCTGGATCACTGTAAACAAAAGTGAGCTAAAAATGTAAAAGGGAGAAGCATTAGAGAGCATATCCATGATAATTTTAGATCACCGGCTGATAAAGGTCATCTTTGTCATCTTCATATTCAGCTGTTGGAAGGTAATTAAAGCAGCTATTTACATGCAGAGCAAAATAATTTTCCCCACTAGTTCTCAACTCTGCCTTTTGGCTGATCGCATCACACTGCTAAATCCTTGAGCCCTTAAACCTCGCCATGGTATATCATGGTATTATAAAATACCCTGGGCACACTAAAGATTAGGTGGGATGAATAGCGATATAGAAGCCAGAGGTCTCATACGATTTCACACTGGTTTTAGAATGTGAAATTCTGCCCTGTAGCCGTCACTCTGCCATAAGTCCCCTGTGTGCACAATGCTGTTGCAGCATACCTGTTTAACCCAACGTCTAAACAGAGAGGAATCCACATCTTGGTTTTAATAACAATATGTTAAGGATCGCTGTGGACGTGGTCCCTGTTTCCAGGTGTTCATTAAAGCCTGATATTGCTGCAGTTTGTCTGCAAGCAGTGCAGGAGGCAGGGTGACAACAGCCCCTGGGGTTAAACAAAGTCTGAAGATTTTGGAACCTAATGATTTCCAAAATCCACACTGATATATTCACAGCTTGCATGGACAGAATTTTAAAAGTATAAACAGCACATTTGACCCAGCGGTGTCGATCCCACAGAGATGAAACTATTGTCTGCTTGGTCTGCATACTTTAGCTTTTTAAAAAATAGAAATATGGGGCACAATGTTTGTAATCAGAGCGATAAGTTTGAATTATTGACTATATGGATGCCATTAGACCATATTAGCTGGCTAAACTTAAGCCAACTAAATTTCCCAAGAAGCTTAGCAGTGACAGGGTGATTTATGTAGTCTTCAGGAGATTTGGGCTGTAGTGCAATGTAAATGAATGTGGTAGAGACCTGGAGTGCTCCCATGTGGGTCGGGTATTGTTTGGGCTGTCTAGAATGAACAAGACATGGTGTATACAAAAATTAAGATTCAGTCCAAATGCTCTGCGTCCCTCTCCTTCATATTGTCAACACAATCACAGTGTAAATGAGGGGACTGTACAATAAGGAATGACTCATCCTTTTTCAAACTGCATGGCAAGTTAGAGCACATGTCTTTATGTTAAGCTGCACCAACTGTACAGTGTCAGTTAGAGAAATCTGCACTGACATAAATCACTATTTAGACATTAACAAAAATATGTTACACAGCTTTGACATTCCAACGATTAGTTAGAGTGAGTAATGACAGAGACAGTCCTCACAGATGTCTTGCAAGAGCTTTTACTGACTGTTATTAAGAAATGACTCCCAATAGAGGGAGATTAAAATATTAGCAACATGATCCTGTCCTGTAAATGAGGCTTGAAAAACATCTCCTTTCCTCTTTTCTAATGTAATTGGCCACAGGAGATAAGATGACCCGTTAACAGTTTATTGACAGTATTTGTAAGATTTGCCATAAAATGACATATTGATTTTCATAAAGCAACAATAAAATGGGCTATAAAGTACACCCAGTCATAACCCAGCTATAATGGCATCAAAGCTGATGAGATTTGATGGAGCTGTTTGGACTAAGGGTTTATATTCTTGATGTAATGTTTTATTTTAAGCATGCAGCCCACGTCCTCCACTGTTTAACACCTGAGTGTTGGAGCCACACAAGGTTAACAAAGCAAGACATCATTTTCATTAGAGAAGCCACTTGAGCTAATCATAGAGAGCTCTTGTGAAGTGATTATATCAAAAACATAATTAGTGTCCTTGTGACGTCAAGACATCGTGTTTGAAATTGGACAGCTGCAGTAACTTCAGCAGATATACACTTATGGTAGAGGTCATTTTTGTCATTAGGAGTATGGAGCCAAACCTTTTATCCTGGCACTGACTATGGCTGCCCCATAAATGTGATACAGTGCCAACAGGCAATCATGTCCTTTGAGTCCATTAAACATTAACCACTAAGCAGGCCTGTGGTTGTCTTTTTGACGACAGTCTTGGATTGAATAGACTGAGCGTCTTTCGGGTTCACATATATTTTCCCCCTCAGGCAGTAAGCGAGGGGAGTCGGATATTATCTCCTGTTGATGCAACAGCCCCCACCAGTCTATACAGGCAGCCTCCAATCCTCCAGGAAGAATGCCTGTGGGCTTGAGCCCTTATCTTTTCCCAAACGCAACGTCTTTATGTTTCAGCTCGGGGTTTACCACTGTCAAGGGATCATAGTCAAACACATCAGAAACAGCTTCATCATCACCATTTCTGATGTTTGCCTTTCCTGTATTTTATACACACACTGCACAGCAATCCATAATAAAGTCTTCATTAGAAATTATCTTTAAGATAGACTGGTGTGCCTCAGATGATGTCATCCCCTGGTAATTATGCTAGGATCAGATAATGATTAGTGTGAATCAAGTGTAGTTAATTTATGCAAGGCTATCAACACAAAGACTCTAAACTAGAGTGATCTGTAGAATGCATGTATTCTGGCTAACGTTTGCTGAATAAATTCTGATCCTGACTTGCCGTCCTGCCCTCACAGGTCTTTATTGACTTAACTCTGTTGTTCCTGATTCAATACTGGCCGCCTCATGAGACTTCAGCATGACTGAGCTCCCAAACCCCAGATTTCTTTTTTTTTCACTTCATCTTTAGTGTAAAACAATTGAATGTCCTCTCATAAATCTAAAAGGTCTGAAAAATATGAATGTATTGAATAAAAAATAAAAAAACGTGTTGCGAGCTTTTTGTCAAATCAGATTAAAAGTTTTGAGATTGAAAACATATAGTCTTGTAATCTAGGGGTCAGAAATTGAGCCTACATTTAGTAGGTCATAAGAGAATCTGTGTGCTTTGTGACCAAACACTGTCCTCTATCAGTCCTCTAGCAATCCCCCCTTGGCGTGTTTGCACACACAATGTACCATGGCCAAAAAGGATGCTTTATTTTGCCGTCTTTATGGTCTTCCAGCTTAAGAGAGCATCAGACAGGAGGAGCTGATCTGCAATGATGAAGACACCTACTGGCTCCCAGCCTGTGCAGCTCCAGCCCCTTAAGACCCCAAAAACCCACCCCAGCTTCAATGACTCTCAGGGGATAAAGAACATTGGACTAATGCCAGCTAGCCTGCTCCTGGGGCTCTTTCCATCCAGCCAAGACAAGCCTGACTAGCTGTGGCAAGGACTGTCCACAACCAAGATTAGCCGAGATGGCAAACAGGATGTGGGGGAATCATGATGAAGTCGGTAGGTAAAGTGCAGGCCACCGGCAGACTAATGGAAGCTGAACACCGATGTTGTGAGTCAGATTTGGATGTGGACATGTGCCGCAAGGCCAAGCACCAACTGTCCTCTATGGTTGTCTGTGTCATGACAATTCCCCCCCGAGTGGATATGACTGCATACTCGCCATGGCCAAAAAGACTTCTCTGTACTTTTTGTCACCTCTGTCTGATCTTCCAGCCATTTCAGCATCCTTTTTAAACCCAGGTGAGAAGGGCAGCCTCCCACTGTGATACAGACCAGCCAGGGCATTAATGTTCTGTCCGCTACTTCCTCCTACAGGGGAAAATGACCGGCTTTTTTAAAAGTTGTATGAACAAAGACACCCAATGAGCAGCCCCATTGGCTCAGCACTCTCTTTCAAAATTCTAGTGCAAAGGGTTGTGTAATATTCTATAAAGGTATATTTCTCATCCATCTTTTCTTATCAGTCTGAAGAAAAGGCACATCGTAGCCGTTTCCTGCCGAGTGAGATGGCAGCACACTCGTCTGTCCATTACACATTAGTCAGAACTAAATCCATTCAAACTCACCATGCATTCTGCTTTGAAGCCGCCTATTGCCAGTGGTGGAAAGTAACTCAGTACATCTACTCAAGTACTGTACATAAATACAATTTTGAGATACTGTTCAACAATTCTAAGGCAAATATCGTGCTTTGTACTCCACCACATTTATTCGATCACTTTCGTTACTAGTTATTTTGCAGACTGAGATTAATAATACAAAATTTAATTTATATTCACAAGCTACCTAGTATTATCTCATAGGCTGCATATATCCGAAATTAGCATCACCTTTACCAGCTGCAACATTAACATGATGTATTAATGCACCAATAATTATAACCCAATAATATTATATAAAATTTTCTGAAATGGGCCAAACTGCATGATGACTTCTTTTATTTTTGGTACTTTAAATAAAGTTTGATGCTAATACTTTTGTACTTTTACTTAAGTTAAATGTTGAGAATGCATGATTTTTACTTATAACAAATTATATCACACCATGGTATTGCTACAAGAAATCTTCCATCACTGCCCATTGCATTTGTGTACAGCACTCTGCACATTCTGTTCTGTATGACTGTCATCTATTCTACGTAGCTTCAAGACCACCCCTAGAAAGACAAACACAACAAAACAAAGTCTACCTATTTATGCTACCAAGCATATGCAATTTTGTGTCATTACTTGTGAATCAGAAAACAAACCAATGCTGTATTCCTTAAAGATTCTTTTGTGGCTTTCATATATGTCTGTGCATTGTTGATCTACTGACAAGCGTCAAACATTTTCTTTGCCCTGTTGTGTAGCATCTGACCTGATGTTCTCTACACCTATCATAACTAGCACTGCTGCTGCAACAGTGCGAACGGCACACTGATGTGTACTGTAGTATGCCAGCAGTCCCTGGGAGTCAACTTACTGGCTGCAGCCTCTGACCTGTTGAAGGAATGGTATCATGTTATCAACCATAATGTGACAGTGGAAAGTTGGAAGGATGCATGATTTAAAACCTACATTTTAGTCCACACACTCTCTCTGTTTCTTTTGTGGCTAAAATGATCAAATGCTTTCAGGTCCAAAGTGGTTAACCTCATTGTCTTTGGATCTCCACCTCACATGGAAGAAAAGAAGGAGAAAAAACCTGATCCTCAGTTGGATCTGATGTACTATCCCTCTGACAATATAGACCATTATAGATCATTTTATTCAATGTCAAACATAGCGCTTTATGTTCCATTCACCTGTATTACAGATCAAAATCATCATCAAAAATCAGGATTCAAAAACGAAAGAAATATGGGATTTTTGTTGATAAGTTAATGAGACTGCTGTGAATGAATAAATGTCCTCTTTAGCCTTTTTTTGCTAGAAATTAGCTTTCCCAATCACACACCTTTTTTTTATTCTCAACCAACTCATGTCTCATTCAGTTCTTAGTCTCTCTCCACCTCTCTGTTGTTCCAATTTCCTGTTTCCCCCGTCTCCAATTTTCTTTCACATTCTCTGTTCAAATGTCAAGTAGCAGCTGCCAGTGCCTTGCCACTGCCGTCTGTGCTCATAAATCTGGGCTAATTCTCCACCTCTCTTCCATGGTGTATAAATCTTCTCACCCACCAGAGCACTGGTCCTTTTGATGAATGGGCTAAAGAAAGCGCTGGATGCCAAGCAAGCTCCAGTAGAGCGCAGAGTCCACACAGACACGGACAGTGAAGATTCAGCAGTGTTAAAGTTAGCAGCAGCATGTCTCTTTTAGTTTATTTGTTACTTCCTAATGCCTCTGATACAGAAAACAATACAAAGGTTTTCAGCCTGCAGACAATGCGGTGAGAAGGCTTTATTTGTTTTCTTTTTGGTTTTCTCTTTTATTAGATGTGTAAAGGCTTTATTTGTTGTCTTTGTTGGTTTGCCCTTTTTTTTTGATGTTTTTCCATTTTTGTTTGGTTTAGTTAGGTTAAGTTAAGGTTGGTTTAGTAAGAATGCACCTTTAGTATTTTAAACTAAAGGTAAAAATATGGTATTAAATAGAACCATGGAAGCCAGTTTCAAGTTATTCACCCACTAAAAAAAGCAAAGAAGGTAATGTACTGAAGATTCAATTAAATTCCTCAAACGTTGAGGGTAGTGTACAAAATTGTGAGCAAAGGTTGTAGTCTGACTAAGCGAGCCACTGGATCACCTAATCACCATAACAACACATGAGTCGAGGCTAGTTTAGTACAGAAGACTTGCTTGAAGTTTGAAGTTTGTTGCCACACAAGCGCAGCCGTGAGGGGGTGTTTTGCTTAATGAGAGGGAATGAGAATTTGCGCAGCCACTAGCTAACAAACAATTGTTATTTTGTGCTTCATTAATACCAACTGCTTGAGTAGGCTCAGTTGATCTCCATGTCAACACACATTACCAAGTCAATCTTGTAGCTCGACTACTTGCTTAGAAACCAATCATAATCGATCTCCTTGTCTCACTGTGTGCTAGAAAGAGACAGAAACACTCTGCCAGCTTGTCAAGTGCCAGAAACACTTCTTCAAAAAGACATCTTGATCACACAGTCTCCTGGCACACTCTGGGCATTTGTCCATCACTTTGAAAGGTAAATGAAAGTGCGACAGATGACATCAGTCATTATGAAAAGCCTGTCATGGCACAACTCCATTGCAGTTCACAGTATCAACTCTGCCTGATACTTCACAGGTGATGATGGAAATGCTGTAGCCAGTATCCAGCTGGCAAACTGGGGAGAAAATGTTGTCTGAGCTGAACTGATAAATAGGCTCGTTCGAGATGAGCCAGGCCCGCGCAGAATCAATATCCGGCGATCGCCGCACAATGCATGCCAGTTGATTTGTGTCCGACTTGCTCTGATGTCATGCACACGTGAGCAACAATAACCCCATGAGATCAAGGCTTCCACAGTTTCTAGAGACAGGCGCTGCAGCTGCTCTGAGACCCAGGGCATGATAGGAAATGCCTGGCTGTCATCTGAGCTGATTGGCTCTCAATTTTGACCATAAACGTCAAGTTTGGCAGAAAATCCAAATTTTCGGTGTAATTGTAATATTTAACACTAGATTGTAGGCTGTATATTGTGCAGTGATGGTTTCATCTGTTAACACACGTATCTTGTGTGGTTGATGTGAATAATATTAAAGTTTATTTCAGCCATAACTATCTGTACTTGATCTGCAAACAACAGGTAGCCTACCGGTGGATCTAACAGGATGCAAATATTTCTTCCTGTATATTTGTTAAAAGCTGCAGAAAAATTTCTGACTTTACTGCTGCTGTTTGTTAGTTTTTTTGCCCCCTGCTGCTCCTGTCTGATCTCATCCAGTTTCCAAGTGAGGTGCTGATCATCTCGCACAAGCCTAATGACATATTAACACACTGCATGCTTAAAAAGATACATGACTGTCTACATTACCTGTCAACATGAGCCTGTACAGCAAGTGTTACATCGGTGTATGAGGGAAACAATGTACCAAAGTAAAGGTGACAGGGAAGACAGATGTGACTCCAGAGATAGAAATTGATGACCTCTGCTCACAGGCACCACTGTAAACTCAGTGGAGCAGTCTAAATCAGGATAGCCAAACAGAATAGGTCGTTCATTTTTTCATATCTGTAGTGCTGGAGTCACCACTGGCCCAAAGGTCCTCCCCATTCCAGATGGCCAATCTGTCCTTGAGTGGCAGAAGCATAAAAGTTAAAGAAGCAGGCCTCTGGAAAGGTTGGCCATTCAAATCTCTAGACAGGCTTGAGGTCTAGGTGTGGAAGTGAGAGAACACTCTTCTAGTTCTCAACAACTACTTCCAAAAGAAACCATTTAGTAAGGCGATGAACCTTCACCTGGTCTGATGTACTGCAGCTGCTCAGTGGTTAAAAAATCTGTGTGAAGGTGAACAGTGTTTAAAATTGTTGATGCTCAAACAAGGAGTCTAAAGCAATGCTTGCAGTTCTATGAAGCTATACATAGTGGTGTTTTGAGCTAACTGTTAACGTTAGCATGCTAACAATGACAGTGTTAACATACTGACCTTAAGCAGTTGGCATCATTCTCTTAGCATACAAGTAGTTATTATTGTAACCATGATGAAGAAGGTCTCCTAACCTCAATTAAGTAGTAATTTTAACCCAAACCAAGATGTTTTTTTCCAACCTTAACTAAGTGATTATTTTAACCAAAACAATGATCTTTCCCTAAACCAAACCAAGTCATCAAGCTTCTGATAAGTCATTTAATTTGGATGAAAATATTTGATCAAGTGATATTTTTACCTTCTGATGGTGTTAATGTTATGGATCCACAAAGTCATTAGGAAACAGTCTGAGAATCATGAATGTCTATAGAAAATGTTCTATCAAGTAGTGTTAAGATATTTATCAACATCATTAGGATTCATCCTTGGTGCACCATGAATTTGTACAAAATAGAATGGCAATCCACCCAATACAGCAGTTTTTTAGAATAAATTCACACAAGTTCTTTTACCAATACCTACCAAGGCCCCCTTTTCCCCCTTTTCCCTCTTTTTCTTTTCTCTTTCTCCCCTAGATGTAACATGCTACCTGCCAATTAGATCTCACTTTTCCAACCCAGTTGATAGGAGTGATGTAGAGATGCGGGGGGCTGGATCAGAGCCCTTGGGGGATCGCTGGGGTAAAATATGAGTGTCTTGCCAATACAGATGAAATGCTGGAGTCTCCTGTTCCACAGTGTGCCCAAGCCACCGCCATATATCACCCAGCACTGCCATATCTTCTCCGACAGGTTCAGTAAATCTCTCACTGTTTTTACTCTTTAAACTGTTACTCATTGCTTATCTTGACCCATCCTCCCAAGGCAGGTTGTGGGAGACCATTGTGGACATCATGCCAGGTGCTGTTGGGCCCATTACTAAAGTGATGGAACTTTAATTACTAACGACTTTAATTAACTATCCAACATGTGATTTCTCAGGATACGTCCTATTCCTTAGAACATACAGATTTGGATGATGAAGCACAGCAAAATTCTATTCAGAATGACTATTTTTACACTCATGCTCACTTATGGTCACACAGGGCACCTTTAAATCAATGGAAATTGTATGAACACTTCTTACTTTTATTTAAACTAGTCTTCCCCTCATTTATATATACACAGTATGTCCATGCATCCAAATGTACAGACAAGTTCTTACGAGTCCATTATGTGTGTGTTTGTGGCACGGGTGTGTATTTATAAATTGATCTGCCAGTAAAGAAGGTATTCGCAGCAGTAATCTAATTATCCTGACACTAAGTAAAGGGCACAAAAAGATTATGGAGGTTAAGTACTGGATTCCATTAGTGGTCTGACACGTATCACCCCTATCAATTCATTATCTATAATTATCCTGATATCAGTTGAAAAGACCAGCAAATTCTAAGAACCCGAAACTGCACCGTACATTTAGTGCTTTGAATATAAGATGCTCGAATCCCTGAAATAGACTCATTTCCACACTTGCAACAATTCACTAACAGGATGCACTGCAGCAGGGGAAGCTAGGGATTAAGCTGAATTGTCACTGGGGTTTGTATCAGTACATGATCCGGGTATGAGAGTCAGAGTGAGTGGGAGGGTGGAGGGGGGGGGGGAGTAAGTCGCCCTCGGGTGCAGAGGGGTCTACTTAGCACATGAATAATGTAATGAAATAGCTGGTGATTTATTCTACAGTAAACACACCCTTTTGACAGAATGTCCTGAGACGGCGAGTGTTTGTAGGTGGTTGTGTGTTTTGACACCTCCGTACATTGCTTGTGTGCACGTCAGTGTCTGTATACAGCTGTCTGAGTATGTGCCATCAAGTGTATGTTTAAGTGTGAACCCTTTGCAAGGTGCTGACTGAGCTCATCCCAGGTGAGGGCCGTGTGTGGGCTGCTGTCAACTGTCCTCCATCATTCCACCTCCCCTTCCTGTCCCCAAATCTCACGGCTGTTTCATGTCATTCATTAATGGATGCCCCAGGGCCAACAATAGCTCACTACAGCCTTTTATTACTGTCACTTCACTCTCAGAGCCGTCAAGGTCAAATCTGCTTCATTGTCGTTCACCTGTCACACTCAGCCTACTGACATTTGTGTTACAGGGAGCAAGAAGGAATGTGAGTGTGTCTAAAAAAGAGGAAGAGGGTGAAAGAGAGAAAGAGACCGAATGACAGAGAGGAGAAGGAAGGGAAATAATAAAATGTCAGGAGAGCTGCAGTGTGAACAGATGTAGTCTGTTCCCTGTCCTTGATTAACCGTGATGAGCATAGCTCCTATGAGAGTACAACATGTAAGTAAAAATATAAAGGCAATCTGTTTCCTGGGGCGAATTTTTAATCACAGGTTCATTGGTTTTTAGAAAGAAGTGATCAGTTTTCAAAGACAGTGGAATACTTAATAAAGCTTAATGATGAATCTGCCACAAACTGAAAGAGAGTCATTCTAACTTTGATGAGTCAACTTCAACATAATTTCCTGTATGATACATTCTGTATTCTTCTATAGTATGCGCTATACAATATTGTGTGTGGATGTGTTGTATATGTTTCAAGGATTTAAAGGTTTATTTGTCACACGCACGAGCAAAGTTGTGAAATCCCACGAGCCATTCTCACCAACGCGCTGCCAAAAGACAAGAAACAATAATTAAAGCATAAGGATTTAAATGCTATATTAAGAATAATAAATATGGGTAAAATAGCAAAATGAACATATGTCATAAAGATAAGGCAAACTATAAAAATGTTGCACACACTTGAGTGCAAATATGCAGTGTGCATATGTATTGCTCACTGTATACCTACACATCCCTTTTCTAATTGTGTTTGTTAACTGTGTTCATGAATGCGACTGGCTTCAGACTGATTGTTGATGATCAGGTGTTATTGATGTGACATTGAGGTATCTGTTTTACATGCCTCTTGTCACCAACCTTCATTTTTATTTCTCTCTCTCTCAGTTTATAAGCCTTTATTCGGGGTGTGGAATGAGCATTATTACAATACATCTGCACATAGTTTTGTCCTTAAAACATAATTTTGAAGGGGAAAATAGAAAAGCAAATTCTGTTTTAAATAATTTTGAACATCTGGTAAACTATTAGTAACTTCATTTTTTCCCCAGAAATGAATGGTTAGTGCTGTTGCTGGAATTCAATTAGTGTTACCTCATTCGTACTGCATTGCTCATTATTCTTGTTTACCACCATCTCTTTTTTAAAGGCCCCATGACAAGTGGGCCTGAGAAAGAGTTTCTCTGTTTAATTTCTTGCTCTGAACAGAAAAAATGCGTCTTTGGTGTTATGTGAGCATTTTGGGGTTTTGTTAACAAAGAATAACTCTGTTGATAGTGACATTTGAGGTTGCCATGCCTTTTTGAAGAGCTGGTTTCTTCTCTGAATTGTTGTTCAAGCTGACTTCATTCCTTGTCTCGTGAACATGGGATATGATGGAGCAGACTGAAGTAAGGCCTCAGGGGGCAAAGTATGACATCAAGCAATATATATATATAAAAGTTGGTAAAACTGTTCGAAGAGAACATCAGCAAAAACTGCATGTGGGAAGAACTTCGGACTTCACTCGAGATAGCAGGGAACTTGTACGATGTTCAGGACAGGCTGACAGTCAATTATCAGCATCTTTTTCTCAACAGAATTCATTTTTTGTGTGTGTATATACATATATATATATATATTCTCAATTCCAATTCTGGACTTGAAAAGAAGACCATTTTTCCAGACAGTGATTTCCTCCAATATCTAGTCTCATGGTGTCTGTGTGTGTTTTTAACAGGCAGACCCATGGGGCTACAGTGTTGCAAGCCTTGCAACTCGTGCCTACAAAGTAGGGAGGACTGCCGACTGCGCGTGTGTGACGACTGGAGATATTGCTCTGACCGCTGCTGTGACATCTGCTGCCAGATGTGTGTGGACGTGTGCTCTAGCTTGTGTTCAGGAGACTGCAGCTACACCTTCTGTACTCTCTGCCTCAACCTGGCACAGAACTGTGTCTCACTTTCTACCACCCATCAATCTGAAACATCAGAGGCACAACGTAAGTCTATTATTCATGATGCAACCATTATACTGATTAACTGTGCGTTTACTTGAGCTAACCTAAATTAAACCTGCATGTTTTAATCTGTTTTAGAGGCTATGATGGATCCACAACTCAGCTTGCCTAGTGAACACGTGATAGACATGTGACCTAGCCCAACATACGCATTGATTTAAGAACCCGTAGCTACACCAGGTAAATTAAATTTAGCTACACAGTATTTGTTTTGTTAGCTCCAGAGTCTTGACGTATGCTGTGGGATTTTAATGCAACTGGGGCTTTTGTTTCATCAAAGATGAGATGAATGCCAATTTCAGCTGCACTGTACCAAAATGAGAAGACTTTTTATTTGAGCTATTTAATCCAAATTGACCTCTAAAATTCATGCCAAGCGTACTATGGAATAGATCCAGCCATTTGTATTGTTTGCTTCCAAGTGCATTTCAGTGATAGTATAAGTGGTAAAGAGCTCTTTGATCCCAAGACATGTCGAAAACAACACAAGTCTCAATGCATTTAAACTAGAAACAGTAATCACTCTCTAACTTACAAGAGTCAAAGCAGTCCTGTGTATCGAAGTCCTCTATTTAGTGTTGATCTGTCAGTGGTAAATCTAAGTTTCAACAAACAGGATTTTAATCTTCTCTATCACATTTCCAAGCTAAGGTTAATGTCTCATTTCAAGTTCAAAGTTGGTTTTGGTCTGATGGCGTGCCTGTTACTGTTTTTTCCTCATATTTCACACATTTGTTTGGTTTGGAATGGCTGTGCAGAGTTTGTTCACACGCTGATCCAGTGACAAAAAAACAGCACGAGTGTTCTTGCACTACTTTGTTTTTCTCACATGACAGCTACACAGGCTCAGTATTGGAAAGAAATGAGTCGAGAAAGACTGCACGTAGATTTTCGAGATAAATTAATTAGGAAAATGGAATGGACAAAAAAAACAATAATTACATGAACACACTGGAGAAGCTTCCATTGCAGTAAAAAGGAAGAGAAGGCACAAATATTGAGGGAAGTATATTGAAAGAACAAGAAAAATGTTCTGTTTGGTAGATGTTTTTTTAATCAAAATAAGATTGAGTGTGTATGAGTCTGTGATTGTAACCTATTTGTCATGAGCTGTACACGCTGCTCCGTCTAACAGAGCTGTTGTGCTTTATGATTACAGAAGTGACTTGAGAATCTGTAAGAGACAGAAGACCAATCATACTGGAAATTTGCTGGGACAAGGTACTAGGACACAAGTGATGGCTTAGCAATAGGGTTGGCGGTAGGTAAGTTAGTATAAATGGTTTTGAGTCACCAAATGTAAAGGGGGAGAGAGTTTAGAGCATTGTGAGAGAAGAAAACTGTCAGTGTTGTGAGTGCAATAAATGCATTCAAGGAAGAAGAAATACAGTTGAGAGATTGAGCTGCCAGCGTAGAGGTGGAGCACTTTGGTTCACAGGAGCTAAAGGTCTTGACCAGAACCATTAGAGAAGCAGAAGAGACGTCTCTCCAGATATCTGGAAGTGCTGGTTTAGGGAGTGTTTGTGTTAATTGAGAACAATTTTCCCAGTGAAAAGGAAAGGCGTGGTGGTCTGAGATGGGGACGCAGAGGGCAGTGGGCTGGAGTGGATGAGGAGCAGGAGAGCAGACAGATCCAAGGTGTTACCCTCTGTGTCATGGGATGTTAAGTGAATAAACTTTATTTCCTGGACCAAAGCCAGCTGCTTTTGAAGTGTCCATGAATGCTGAAGCCAACAAGTAGTAAAAGGTTTGTTTATTTATCTATTGATGTATTAACAGGCACAACGCACATTTATATATGTTCCAGACAGGAGGACATTAAGCAGCATCAGCAACCATAAATTAAAGCATGCGATAAAGAACCATGTCAGGAATAAATCAGCCAAGTCAAATGGTATGTAAAACAAGACATACATTTAACTGAATTAATGAAACAAAACCAAGACTGCACGTGCAATTAGAGTAGTAGTTGAAACAAAAGTCAAACACAGAGCGTCTGAGAAACACTCAGGGCAATGAGAAATGACGAGCACAGTTTGGAAAGATGGTAGATTTTAATTAAGTTGAGATGGCCAACTGGAAGGCAATTTAACAGGAACAGATTGAGGGTAGTGTTGGTTGATAGGATGGTGATTAAAAAGCAGTGGACATGAATCAAACCTCAACTCCCCAAATGGCAGGTGAGAACAATTTTAACATATAACATACAACTTGATGATTTGTTTTAAATAAAAACTATGATAACATGTTGCCTGGTGGAGCATGTTTGCTTTCTGAAGAGGTGAATATGTGTTCTTTTTGCACAGGTTTTGGCGAGCTCCACTTGTATATTGTGACCAAATAGACATAAGAAATAATGCACCCCCTGAAGGCCGGTGCTCATGGTGCAGTTGGACACTGCCCACGTTTTTTACTCAATTACAAGTTCATTTGGAACACCTACACAATCTGCAGCACTCCAGTGCAACAACATTAACTTCCAACCAAAAATGACTATAGACTTATTCATAAAGGTGGTTGAGATTTATTGTAGGAATTGTGGTATTTGATTTCATTAGACTGCACAGGTGCACTTGGTAACTCAATCTTTACACTGATGCCATGAATCTAACAAAGATGGTTCAACAGATTTAACAGTTTAAGCTCCTGATCAGGTTGCTCTGTCATACATAAGCTATATGAATTCATTATTATGAACTACTTCTCCATATTCATATGCTAATGTTGTTTTGGCAAAATAATAGCTAGTTTTCTACTGGTAAAACACATGAAACATAGTGAATTTCACCTTTAACAAGCCGCTGGCAGCATGCAATTCCACTGACCCATAATATAACTCCCTATAAATCCCTATATCTCTCCTTTACATCAGATTGATAGACAAGAATGTATTGAAGAGGGTCTGACTGCTTCCTTCCACAGTGTCTGTGGAGCTGGGCTATGGGTTGATGTCTAATGTGAACGGGGTTGAGAAGCACAGACTTTGACAGCAGTCATAAAAAGAGCTGTCTGCAGAGTGGCCATGTGTGCATGATTTGTAAGTTCAAAGTTCATGAAATATTTTGTGCGCGAAGACAAATAATGTATAATCACTAACAGGGTATTGAACAGTAGAAAACAATATGTAAAGTTTCGAATTCAGTCCGAAATAATGTATAAACATGATATGCTGATGGACTGCCAGAGGTATCACAAGTGTGTTTTGTATTTTCAGAACAATGACCCTTACAATAAGCTCAAGCTTATCGCTGCTATCATGGCTGAACAAAAGCTCTCTGAACAAAACAAGCTTTCGTTCTCCTGGGTAACACCCATGTGATGGCAGAGACTGTACCCTGCTTAACACTCGCATCGCCACCTTCCCAGCCCCGTGCTGCACCTCGTTTCATGTGGATGGATTTTATTATTTCTGGTGTATGGATGTTTTTAGTTACAACAAAGGACAAATACTTTATCCATATTTTTCACTGCAGGACTCTTAAAGAGACAACAGGGATTTCCCAACACCAGCCAAGCCAAAGGGTTGCATTTTTCACATCTGGAAGATAAAAGTGAAATTGTGGAAATAGCCTCATCCTGGCACACACATGCAGTACTTCAAAGCACTTGTTAGATGTCTACAAGATTGTTTTGCACTTTGAGGCAAACAAAAATATAATTTGGTTGCACACAGTGTACAATCTGATATCTCTTTGTGAGATAAGGGCGCCTGAGGACACAAGGTGCTATTTGCTTCCACTGAATTAGACCTTTTTATTATCCTCCATGAAACTGCTAGTTTATGGAAATTTTAACGATTGAGTGAGCCATGTCTCAGCATCGAAAGAAGATTAGGATATGGTGTTACGAGGAAAATCTAACAACACAGAGAGCGTGATGGGCAGCATTGTGTCCCCAACTGTACCCATCTCTTTTCTCCTCCTCCCAGTCCCTCTGTACTCTGCAGTGCATTCAGTCCAACTCAAATTCATATCCTTCCCAAACTCAAAGGATATGCCGCATGGCCTAGTTTACTATTTGAACTGACCTTATCCTCTTGAAAAGTTTGTGTCTGTATTTATCTGATATATATATATATATATATATATTTATTTATCTAATATCTGCAGTAAATCCTGGGAGTCAAACAATTTCTATACACTTCACTCACTTTGAGTGATCGTTTCTGACTGTGGTTTCATTGTATATTTATATTTTTGCTTTAAATATCTAGAGCGTAGAGGATTATAATTGTGTTCACAAATGTTGGATTGAGATTAATAAAGATTTGGTGTTAATTGCTGCAGAAAAGCTGTAATATTTTGTCTCAGAAGTATTTTTGTGAATTTATTTGATACCTTATTTATCCTAGTTGTAACAGGGGATTGAGTCATCTGCTTGTACAATGTGGACTTTTACAAATCAATGACACCGTATCTTTAAATGTCATGTCTCGGGGGGGGGGGCTTGTCTTAAAATATGTGTTCATTTAGAAGCAGCAGAGTGTGGGCACACGCCATGCTAACAGTAATAGAAAGTCAGTGCGAAGCTCCAAATAACTGAGGATCTGCCTCAAAAAAGTGCACAAGGAAGAACAAAATTCAAGATCTTGTGAGGATTTTTTTCCCACCTTTGCTGTCTTTCATCTTCTTCCCTCTTTCTTATCTCTGGCTTTCTCTCACCTCGCTCGCTGTCTGTGTTCTCTTCACATGAATTGCATTGCTTTTACTGAATGTCTCCTGGTTAGGTGTGGAGAAAGGCATTGTGTGCTGCTGTCAGTCAACTAGATTACAGCTCTAGAGGATCCTTATTGCTCACCCTGCAAAAATAAGAAGATGGCTCCCAACTTTGCCGGCCAGATATATCTAACGATGTCTGTTTTTCCCCATTTTGGGAGGTTGGTGGTACAACAATCTCAACATGAGAGACGGAATTGGAAGACTAAATCTGAATTTGATTCAACAAAGGTACTATCAGTGAATCCTCACATACTTTGTAACCTCGTAGATGCAACGATCATCTGATCTAAACATCAGAAGACAACCAAACAGACGCGTGTTATTGAAATCTTCCATCCCTTTTCATTTTATTTGTTTTGCGGCTATGTTCATGTTGTATTTTTTTCAGCAACAGTTCTCTGTTCAACACTCCAACTGAGCTTTCAGACTAGTTAGACGTGGCCTGGTGAGGTGTACAGTGTTTCCCCCGCAAAGAGAAAGAGATGCCTATTACAGCTGTGAGAAGCTTTGCTCCATCATTAGCAACATTGACGCACCATGCCTACTGCATGAAAAGTGATCTCAGCTGAAGAAAAGCTTATTACTCCTCATCGGTCCAAATCTAACCTTCTGGCCAACACAAAGTTCAGTCTAAAAACAGCATGACGCCCCATGAAGGGCCTTCCTCTTTTCACTCCTAAATTGTTTTGATCTTTTAAAAGTCTGGACTGGCAACTTTGAGCATTAGAAATTCTTTGGAGCGCAGCTTCACCTGGTACACTCTATTATGATATGAAGCAAGTAGTGGCTTTAAAAGTAAAAAAAAAAAAAAAAAGGGGCAGTGGTGTGTGTCCAATCTCAGTTGTTAGAGAGTGTGGAGGTGGGTTGGTGCATGGTCCCTCTCTTTTTGCCCTCCTGCTGCGTTTCAGGTTTTGAGATTCTGGAGATTTCCAGGTGAGACCTTCTGAGTTTTTTTTTTTGTTGGAATTGGATTTTATTTTTGTCCACTCTGAGGCCTCCGTCTTATCCTGCAACCCAGTCCTCCCACTCAATTTCCATCTCACCGTGTGAAAATTGAGTGATATAAAGATGTGAGCTAGAGATGGAGAAGACAGTCAGAGATGGAAAAAGGAGGGCAAGGGAATGGCAAAAGATGCAGACAGCGAGATATAGGGGAGAGGGTGAGATGGAGGGCGGACAAGGTGGCAGCACACCGATATCAGCATTTCCAGTGCACAGCAGCAAATGTTTTGAGCAGATTTCTTATGATAGCTTTTACTCATGTGGAGAAACAAACTATGTAGCTATCACACTCGAGTAAATTATTTACTTTCCTTGTAGCGTCAAAATATACACAACTGAGAAGTAATGAATGGGAAACCGGCAGTTTATAAAAAAACGTATACAGATATTTGAAAAAATATATTATAATCAGCTAAATTGTAACATAACTTTAAAAATCATGTATCTAATATTTCTTTGGCCACTTAGTATTCAAAACGTGGGTGAAATGAAACAAAGCCAGCTCTCCCCACTCTCCTCTCAGGTGGAGAGACAGAGACACTCACCCATACATATAAACAGTGACAGACACATTGCTCATCTTGGATGCTTTACACGTTGTGATTTGATTTCAGGGCGGTCAAACAAAATCTCTGCACTTCAAATGCATTCCAAATCCTCTTTTTGTAGAGTCTACAATAGAGAAGTATTTAATAGATTCACCAACATGCATTAAAAAAGAGGGGGGAAATCATTAGCTAAAAGTAAAGAGAGAAATCAATGAATAGAAAAAAGCTCTAATAGCGACGGTGGAATGGGTTGTGTTCAGTTGGTTTGCATTCATAATGTATAGGGTGACAGCCCATTAGACAGCGTTAAAAGGAAATCAGATTCTGGCCTTCCTCCAAAGCCATTAGCCAATGGGGTCAGCCTGAAGACATACTGCTAATTGACCAATAGATTCAAGTAAATTGCAGGTAAATTGTTGGTCCCTGGGAGGAACAATTATTTTGTTAATTGCATTTTTAACAGCGTGTGAGGGGATTTTGGATTACAGGTGTAATAGCAACGACTGCAATGGTCTCGGCAATCAGACAGTCATATTACTTCCAGTTCTGTAAACACATGTCCTCCCAGCTCAAACACAAACCTCATAGTTATGCAGAATTATTATGGCACATTTTGAGATGTTGGTAGAAATCGAGAGTCTAGAAAGATATACACAGATATATGGGTTTGTAAATTATTTGTAAGATAGAGAACGGGTGGACATACGTTCTGCATGAATGAAGGGTCAGAGTTTGTTCAGCTCTACATAAACTGAAGTCCACTGAATACTAAAAAAACCTCAGGGGCCAACTGTCACTCACACTAATGGACACTAACAGTAAGGTCAATGCTTTTGTCTTGTTTGTGCACATTTCACAGTTGTGTCCGCTACTAGCCTGTTAAGTGTGAATTGATAAGCATACTTGACCATGATGGTTCTTGCAAATTAAGTGTCAGTGATCAAGTGTCTTTTAATTTGTTAACGCAGACACATGGTTACTAATATTCTTGATACCAGTGTGCCTGTAATCCTCTCTGTGGGTGCAGTGAGTAATTCACAGTTTCTGCTGATTCCTTAAAAGTACAGAAATTTGAAATGACTGTATTTGTACATCTGAACAAACATGTTAGTAAATGAAGTAGAGTCTACAAGTCAATGTCAGCAGATATGTAAAGTACCTCTTTTACATAAACCATAACAACAAGTTGTGTCTGTTTCTTTCTTTCAGTGTGTGAATTGAATGACATTTTGTATGCCAAACACATCCACCAACAGCTACGGACAATGGCTGTTCGCCACACATTTGCCAGTCGAGTTGCAGAGACTAAGTGAATTCCAGGCTTGGTGCCACAGGACTGAGTAGGAACTTGATCTCACAACAACGTGCAGGCTTGAATTTGATCAAGGCAAGAGAGCCCAGGCGGCAGCTAAACAATTACCGTGGAGGAAGTCTGATCTGCTTGTAAGCAAAGTCCGCACTCCGTACCACCGGAAGCCTCCACCTCTCTGACCCCTCTGTAGACAGACCCCCTTGGTCAAACACGAGGCAGCAGTCAGGTTGATGGTGAGGAGGAGGAGGAGAATGAGGAGGTGGACGTAGACCCTTCACCCTGTAGGTATGACTTTCGACAGTGGAAGAGACCTGCTGCTCAGTTACAGTGATGAACGACTTTGCCTTCCCTCTGATAATTGCTCACTCAGGGGCAGAGAGAGGTCCATTAATCAAAATGAGGTGAGGCACTGCAGGACTCTCCCACCTATGGCAGACTCCAGCATGCCTCAACAACCCCGGGGCAAACCCGGAGGCATTGGCTTCAAAGGAATCTGGCCGGTCAGGACACTGTCATTCTGCAATGACAGTCAATGCCTCCGCCTGACGGTCTGAAATCTAACCAGCTGAACGGAGCAGACGCGGGTGGAAGAGGGGAGGGGTCTCCAATAAGTGCCAAACGGAATAGCCTAGTCTCAACCTAAACTTGAAGCAAACTGCACAATGATCCTATGGGATTGTCACAGAGCCTTTGTGGACATGTCTGAGAGAGTGAGAGAGGGGGAGAGAGATGAATAATGTGAGAAAAAAAAGACAGACAGACAGAAATAGGGAAGAAGAGGGAGCACAGTCTACCTTTCGCTATGACAAATTGAGGAAATGCATTGAGGGTAAAGGTCTGTGAGTGATTCTTGCAATAATGCATCTGTTGGGATGTGTGTTCGTGGGTGGTGACACAAGTGTTTTTATGCTTTCTATAAACAAAGGAAACGGATGCAGCCAGATCACTCTGTCAAATCCATTAGATCAAGGTAAAGTAATCTTGTTAAAGGACGATTCTGTTCCTTAAGTTAGATTGAGGGAAAATCACAGTCAAGGTCACAGTCTCATCTGTTTGGGAGTGTTTGCTGGTACATTAGTGCTGTGATTTTGTCCCAAGAAGAAAACAACATGCACAGATACATTAGTCAAGTTTCGATGTTGCGATGCAGCGTGATAAGGAGCCTGATGATGAATAATTTTTACATCTTTCATTGAGAAATAATTCACCTCCACTAAAGTGTGCGACAGCCTTCATCTCTGTCATAAAACAAGTCTCTGTTGAGACTCAAGGATGCCCGAATGCTCCAGAATGCACACACATGTGAAACGTCTCCCTCCTCCCGTCCAGACCTCTCTCCTGGCCATCTGAAGTATCAGGTGAAACGTTACTTTTCCTGTAATATTGGGGTTGACACTATCGATTACCTAAAGTAATTTAGAGTTAGGTCAAGAATAGGATATCCCTTCAATATAATCATGATGAAGAATCTTAAAGTATTTCACTCTGCTTCCTAATAACCTCTCAGCTGCTGAATGATGCATTAAGGTGATTTCACTGGTCAAATACTAAGTTTTACCTACTTAGTGGTTTCCTGTGTTTATAAAAGATAACTTTCAAGATGATAATTCACTGCATCATCTGGTATAAAATGGTCCTCTTTTCGTGCATAGGGCCATAGCGTCTATTCTATTCATAATTTCAGCTTCATTGGATTCATTCGTGGTTGCATTTGTATGTTTAGTAGTTATAGTTGTGTGTTTAGTGGTTTCATAAATCATTAATTTATAAAGCACTATGTGGTTTGTGTGTATTAAGTATTAAGGTCAATGTACACAAGTCAAGAACTCTGTAGCAACATTTAGACTGAGACCCGAATTAATTCATTGGCTTTTTCCCTTTTTCAATGGTGGTGCCCTGAACTGTATTTCATGTTAGTTAAATTCCATTGTGTAATTTAAATATTGATTTATTCTGATAGCCAAAGTTGAGTGTCATAGCTCTACTTCAATTTGTATTAAGGCCCATTTATTTGGTGCTTCTGTGTGAGACTAATACTGTTCAATGTTTATGTTTACATCACCTTCTGTTTACTCTACAATATATGGGCTTTGAATGCTGGAATACATATTTTGTATTATTCTTTTCTGCCATCATTTTACTTTATGCTGTTTTAATGTCAAACAAGTTATTCAGACTTATATCTTCAGGTGAATCAGTTACTATGGCAACTCTTCAATGCACAATATTGTATCAGTGGACCATTAATGAACTTTAAAACATGTTCTAAGATATTGAGCAGTGACTGGCATTTATGTTGTGCCCCGTATAGGATAATCCATAGGATGTGTGAGCCTGCTTACAAATTTCATGTATTTTTTATTATTATTCATTTCAGTACACATCCTGTGGGAAACATTTGCACTTCTGACTCTGAGGCCGCATGTCTGCTTATCATATTGAAGATTGTCATGAGAGGCAACAGCTCAGGAAATCTGTGTACTCAAGCATATTCATATCTTATCAGGCTTTTGGCTTTGCAGGATTCTGTTTATGGAATATCCAAAAAACGCTACAACCCTTGTCTCAACCTAGACCTTGATTTTTTATACACAATTTAGGAATAATAAGGAAATAAGGAAAATTAATTGTATTCTGGCCAATGGAACAATTACAGCGGTGAATTCATTGTTTCAATTACATGAGTTCAATGGATGTAACAAAAATAATAAAACATCTCTAGAAGGTCAAAATCCTAATTAGTGTCATTAAGCTCGAGATGATGAAAGTAAAATGTGTTTTTAATGAAGAATAATTCCATTTATTTCAGCAAGAGTCGTTTTGGCTGTAGCAGGAAGCTGTTTTCATCAAACAAGCTCTGATGAACCCGCTGTACACTACCTGCTTGGCACCAAACGACAGACAGACACAGGAAGCGACCAGCTGGTGAACATAGTTAGCAGCTAAGGAGCCCGATATTTCCCTCAGGAGTTGGTAGAGACCAAAAACAGGGTTAAAAGAGAGTATTGGACTAGACATTCACCAGGTGGCCAGAAGCACGACTCCAAATTATAGTATTGCTCCATAACTGCTGGATGTATAAAAAGGCAACAGTGTGCTAACATATTCACCACACTGTACGTCACTGTAATAATGATCTTTATAATATAATGAAGGCTCACAGATTGTGACCACATGGTGAGGTTCAATGGAAGCAGCAGATTTGAAACCCTCTATCAGTGGCGTGAGATTGCTCCTTCACCTCAAAGGCAGCTCCCACCAATCCTCAGTGACAAATCTTACCATTCATGTCAGCGGGAGCCAGATCTTATTATCCTTCCCAGCTAAAGTTGGGCATACTGATCCTGGTTACCCCACCCACAAACTCACCCCAGATTCCCCCCAGTGTGTGCAAGCCAATGTTTTTAGATAGGTCTATATGAGTCCACATCGCACAGCTGGTCATTAAATTAAAATCAGTTCCTCCCATCGCCTCCTCACACACAATAAACTACCTCTACTGTTCCTAACCATTCTGCAGACACCCCGTCTATTTCACCGTCCAGTTAATGTGCTGTGTGTGTCACTCCTGTCCTGTCCTGTCCCTGTATATACCACACATCTGCTGTAATGAGAGGCAGGAGAGGAAGCCTTGGCTTCAGGGACTCACATGGGAGCCCACATTATTGTCCCTGCGTTATATAGCCTCTAGTAGTTTATCTCTGTATTAGCTCTGCCCATCACATTAAATTGGACATCAGCAGGGTGATTGAGTCCTACAGAGTAAATGAGCAGTAATGTGCACCGCGTTTAACACTAAGAGATGTATGGTGCTGGTGTCACACTGCTAGAGAGACAGATCGTGCATTGTTGTTTGTGCCCCATACTTTCATAAGAGCGGCCATTCCCCAGCTGTGCTTTCAGTCCATGTTTAAAACGCAGCTGTAAAGATGGAGGAACTGTGCTCCACACCACACCACAGATCATCCTCCAGACAGTCGCATGAATTAATAGCAGACCGGGGGCTCACAGTGCTACCCGCTTTTCACTCGGTGCGGAGACGTGTGCTGTGGAGCTGCCAGCACTCCAAATCATAGCTGTCTCCTCTGCCGGACGTCTTCCAGAAACTAACACCAGGTATGTCCATCCAGCCTCTGCTGCGCTTTATAGTCATTACACGAAACATACGCTTTAGCTCTCAATGTGGAATTAAATCTGTACTGTGTCACCATCTCATTCAACTGTTTCTTAGAAGGGAAGATCTGCCTTTAATGCTCCAATTACCTATTTCGATTTCCATTTTGCCATAGACCCAATGATAATTCCTTCTAAAAATGCAGCTCTGCTTGACACTCTATTTGATGCTTTGTAGGATTGTAGAATATAATTTAGTGATTGATCTTTTAGCCGTATGCCAGGCCTCTCTGTCAGGCAGCAGTACTTTAACCACATGTACAGCCTGAACCTGAGAATTATTCAAGAAGAGTGATGGTGTTTTCAAGGTGAAAACTAACACATTAGTGTATGCTCATCTATCTTCCTTCTCTCATTCACAGGATCATGGCGTTTGGTGAAAACATGTTCCGCACTAACAGTGTCCGCCAAAAAACACTCATGTTGTTTAGAACTAATGAAGACCCAGCTGGCTCAACTGTCCTCAAGCTGTAATAAAATACTTAGTGAAACTTTCTGATAAGCCTCCTCTGTGCTGTACAAGGGCAACTGTTCAGGCTAACAAACCGCACAAAGCCCTCATTATTCAGGGACAAAGGGAATCTATTAGACAACACCAAGCGTTAACAGGTAGTTTTTGCTATTCTTGACAATGCAGAAATTGCCTTTTTTTGTTAGCTTTTCTAGAAAATTGGATTGATCTTCCGAGAAAATAAGAGCCTATCATTTCTCTGAATTGGTTTGTCTGTGTAGAAGAAGCAATCTATGACCACAGTAAATTAAAAAATATATATTTATGAGTCTGAAAAAAACAAAACAGCATGTGATCAAAGTGAGGCCATGTAATGAAGAGTGCGGCCAGTATCTGTGCATCAGCAATGGAAGCAGAATGGTTATCATTACAGGCTCCTCTCATTTGCCACTGGCCGTGGAACTGTTCTCCGCAGCTGTGGGCACAAGCACAACACGCACGCGCACACACACGCACACACACACACACACGCACACACACGCACACATAAACAAGAAAAATTGATTACCACCTCTCCCTGATTGCAGCCCCTCTGTCTTCTAAATCTAAATTGCAACTTCAGACACAAAAGCAGCCCATGTAGCTGAAGCACACTAAATCAATCTATCCCACTCTCCAGCTCCTTCACTGCCAAATAAAAAGCACAACCTTTTGCAGAGAAGTGAAAAGACCCCGGAATGTAAAATATATCTTGTAGGACAGACAACGTTTGTTTATTCTATGACCTTGCACTGGAAGGCCGGTAACCTTATGTTTTCATGTTCAAGGATAATGAATTTGCTTAGAAGTGCCACATGTTAAGACATTATCTTGACTTGACTTCAAGATGTTCAGGGAGATTAAAATTACAGCTTTTACCAAATGCTCTCTGTTTATTGTCCTCGAATAAAGTGGCATTCTCTGTCAATGTGCAGTGTTTAACTTTTCCCCAACAGTAGCTTCATATATTCCCTCCGCATCCTAGAAACATCCTAGGACATTATTCCACCAGGAACCCTATCTGTCTAATTACCCACTGACTTTACACTCCATTGATTTGCATTCTTAGCTATTCAAATTATACAATACATTGCATTTTAAACACTGACAAAACTACTTAAAATTCAGTGATTAAACTCATTAAAGTATATCAGCAGTTTTGAGAGTACATATCTGCTGTGGAATACTTTAGATCCACACTCACAGCTTGTGGTACTGATTCAAGAGACCCCACCACCACCACCACTCCCATTACATTCATTAAATGTATCTGGCATCAGCCCCTCATTCCCTAGCTTCACTATACCACTGCATTCTCTACACTGGGTCCCCAGTATTGTTTGTCACATGTATCACAAACCAGTCTTTAATGTCTCCTTATCTGTCACTCAGACATGGCACTTAACATGAGAATTAATCTCAGACCTTGTCCTTAGCAGGGGCCATTATGTGTAATGGTTGTCAGCTGTTTGAAATGCATTACCCATGTGCCGCTGAAATGCTCTCATTTGTACCCTTGTCAGTGTACGCACGAGCACTCTTGGTTATTCAATAGTGGATATTGGAAAAGTTGCCAACCCAAATGGTTCTCTGTGCATTTGCCTATTCTAAAAAAATATGTTAGTATTAAATGGCTTAGGCTGAGAGGTTTCATTGGGAGAAAGAGAATAACATAATCTGTGGTAGCCCTCTCCAGTTAGCCTTGCATGAAGTTGGCTCAGTTCCTTCTTGGTGGAACACTCATTAACAGCATCAGCAAGAATAGTGCTTCTACCAGGAATCTCACAATACTTCTTTCAGTTCTTTTTTCTTTTTTTTCTTTCTATTAGCGCGCTACTCTGTTCGACACACCTCGACAAGCTGAACTGAGAATATGTTCTCAGAAACCTCTTCAAATGAACTTCACACGCATAAGAGTCTAAGTAGGTGCAAGATTGATAGCAGTCCCATGTGAGTATCAATGTGGTATGAAGCCATTTCGGTTAACGCCTCACAATACGGCACACAAACTCCTTAGTAGTTGACTAACGAGTAAGGGGCTATGTGCAATTAATTAAAATTGATATATTTAAACACTACTACTCACTTGACATGCAGCATCAGGCGGAGACACATCAGCTATCCAGCAGATAATTATGAACTTAAGCATATGAAACTCACAAAAATGCATGGCTTGGAGCAGAAAAGGTATCTATGAAATGTTACACAGTATTGATAAGCATAAAAGCTTAAGGTTTGCAATGAGAGCGGTCGAGAGTTTGAAGCAGCTTAAGCTGTAGAACGGGAGCTCAGTAGTTAAGATGTAATTATGATATGAAGAATAGTAAAGCAAGCTGTAAGATAGTGCTTTGAATTGCAACAGTTTCCAGGATAAAACCTTAATTTTCATATTTCACTGCTTTATAAATCAACAACATGAAAGTATTATATATATGTCAAACACCAACTAAGATACATTTATACACAGCAAGTACAATAAAGTAATTCATAATTAATATTTCAGGTGGATGGCAGCAGAAATCAACAGCCAACAGAATGCAGGGCATGGCCACAAGCAGATCTACAGGAGAGGAATAAAACTTGGCTTGGTAGCCTAGCTTCCATTGCCAAGTACATCAACTCTGTGGCCAATTCAGGTTGAAAGCGCATTAGAGACCAACAGCTGATATAATGGTCAACTTAGCTGCAGCAGCAGGCAGTGCAGCGTAAACTCAAGTATTCCTCCACAAAGTCTTAAAGTGACATAATCAGACTGCTGATAGGTGAGCTTGCCTATGTAAAGGTACTTGAGCAGCAGCAGTGGTGCAGCAATGTTACAGGTCTGTTGCGAATGAGCGGTGACGTATCTACAGCAAAACAATCAGAATCAGAACCCACTTTATTGGCAAGTATGTCGACACATTTTAGGGAATTTGACTCCAGGTCTCAGTGCTTCAAACAAAGACATTAAGCTAAACCACCATGAACTATAACATATATAACAATATAGCAGCGGATTAATGAATGGCTTTATTAATGGTTAATGAATAATTTACTAATGCTTTACAAACAATTTAAAAGAATAATCAAAACTAATAACAAAAAAATGCTGATAAGCCATCAACAAAATGATTTGCTGGTTGTGTTAATAAATGGTTCTTTAGTGGTATAGGTTTAGTGATAAGCTGTTTATGATTTTTTTTTGGTTTGGATTGGTTTGGCTTTTCCAGAAGGTAAGTGGTCAAACAGTCCATTGGAGGGTTCTTCCTGATGAATTAAAGTGCTAAAAAGATATATCAATTTTGATGCTGGAGGAGGATTTTACACAACCTGGCAACCCAAAGGTTTCTGTGTCCCTCTCACAGGTCCTTTTAATTGTTATAAGCACAGTAATCCTTTACCTTTACAACATTCAAAGATTGAATTAAGGAACGTGTGTCATCAGAGGGGACATTTTCTTCACCAGCAGCCAATAAAACCTAAAGCCTGTACTTTATCTTAATACCTCACTATTACATCTTCACAAAGGCCAGATAAACAAACCAAATATTATTGCACATGAGGAGCACCCTCTCCTTTTGTTTATGTGCTTTGTTTGTTTCCATTGCATGGACCCACTAGATCAATACAACACTGTTGCAATTATTACCATCAGCAACCAATTGGAATGATTGGATTTGCTCCAAAGGCTAAAAAATAGACTTAGGTTGGATCATATGGTCGACTTTGCACTGTTGTAAATCTGTAATTGGATGAATTGCAAGCTAAGAAAGCCATTTTCCTGCAGGGGAAAAAAAAGGGACAAATGTGCCTATGTCAGTTTAGTTTTCTCTCCTCACAAAATCATTACTGTATGAAATAGCCCTTATAGCACTGGGCAGCTGTATAAAATAACAGTATAATCATGACATCAAAGCTGCTGTCTCACATAGCCCCAGTGTTTGAGTGTTTCTCTTTTTAAATGCCTACCCACACAGCAAGCAGAACAGTGGTCAGTGCAAGGGTAAATCTTGGGGGTGGAGGGGGAGGCAGAGCACTTTGTAAAACTGTAATACTACGAAAAAATTGACTTCCTCTCTTTCTTCACACTGCTTTCTAATGTTCTGAGAGTACAGACGGCTCTGAAGTGTTTACATTTAGCTTCAGTAGAGCAGTAGAGCACCTCCACACAAAGTGGTTGCTGAGCCTTGCTTGTTGTTATTTTCACTGTTTTCCGTGTCCAATTTTTGCAAGCAATTGGATGAATAAAATATGTTTATGAAGTCTAAAGAAACCATAAGGTGAGACATTAAAATAAATAAATGTAGTTTCTTTTTCAATGGGGACACTCTAGAAAATAACTTCCAGGGATTTAATTTACTTTACAGACAGAGACGGATCGTAGTCTGATTGTTCCTCCTGCTTTTATTTGTTTATTTCTAGGTCACCTGCACTGCTTAGAGAATTCATTTCCTCATCCAATCACTGATCAAATAAATCAAACATGGTAGGCAACGTTTCATTAATTACCAAAGCAATCTTCTACATGAAACATTACCTAAATAGACAAATCCCCTTGATCATAACATGTGACTATAGCATCAGAGGGGCCATGTGTATTTCAAAGTAGCAATATCCCGAGGATTGCTGTATTGATATTACACTTTAATGCAATCTCAGGAGCCACTGAGCAGCCCAGTTTGATTGGATAATAGGAGCACATTGAGCTCTCAGGCATTCATTTTCATTCATATGTATAAATCACTCAAAATAGAGCAAGGGGATTTGAGTCACAAATCCAAAAAAGCAATAACCATGAGGGAGGAAAAGTCCAATACAACACATTTCCACATTCGACAAGGAAAGAGCCCAGTAGTAGGAAGTAGATAGGACACGAGGCTCTTCAAAACACTTTTAAATGAACCAATCATCCCTATGATTCTTATGGAGACAGTCAATCAGGAGGTAAATCCAGCGCTTGTTGAGGACACTTGAGCACATGATGAGGAGGAAGCAACTATATAACTACAAGGACTGTGAAAGGTGTTTTTTTTTCTTCTTTTAAAAAAAAATGAAAATAGCATCTGCAACTCAGTGCACATAGCCAAGTCGTGTCTGGGTGTGCCAAGGCATCTCATACAGTGCTTATTCTACACATTCGGCATCATGGAAGGTTTTATGAAAAAAGCAGAATTTATCGGAAGGTCCAATTGTGCTTTTCTGTAATTCAAGTCAGGGGTGTGTGACATTATTCTCAAGGCAGTTCCAGTCAGCCCCAGGTGAAACGTGGCTGCCCGCAAAAGTTTTGCCCATGATTTGAAATTCAGCCGTTCTTTTTTTTTTGCGACATTATAATAGAGTCGTTATTCTGCTGACCTTGAGACTCACCACAGTATATGACTTTATTCCTTCACTGCCCACTTTTAGGCTTACTGTGCAGTCTAAGTTGCTTGACTTCAAAGTCCTCTTTGATATGTATTTCCTGTAACATCAATGCCCAAATGGTTGACCCCAGAGACTCTTCCTGATGAAAGGCCCAAGAGAGTAGTGGATGTGATCTATAAGCCACAGTTCATGAAGATTAAATCTCACTTATGGACAGCATTATGCACAAAGGAGCTCTGTGCAATGATGGGGTGAGATTTTGTTCTCCACAGATACACAACCAGAGGACACCAGCGGACAGTGTAGAAGCATAAGGTTCTCAGCCTTACAGAAAAGTGCTGGGCTGCCACCTAATGGTTCAGCTTCATTGCCTGTGTAGGGAAGTGTTGTAGCATTTTAAAAATGTCCCAATTGGTGGTGGCTTTTATCCAAAGCACTTTAAAGCTACCACAACTGCGTACATTTATAGTAAATCCTCTACAGGAACCAAACCCCAGCAGTGTTTGTACAATATTTTACACACTGATTTAAAGGAAATAACACACAGTTGACTTTCATTAGCCTCAGAGCATGAATTGGCCTGACTGCAAACAAGTACAGAAAAATAAGACTTTAGTGGTCTTTGTGGCCAAACTACTCCTTAGGGTACAAGCTCACACATGGCATCAAAGTGATTTGTTAGCGTGACATGTTTCGTCTGCACCGATATAACAAGAATAAATGAACAACAGGCAAGGAGGCTTAATACACGTAAGTGTGTAAAGAGACAAAGACAGAGGTGCTTTTATTCATGTCCCTCTTTTTTTCACATTGGTCCCTCCGTTCAAACACTGAGAGTGATTGGCACTGCAATCACCAGAGATTTTTCTGGCACCAAATGCGACTGTTTGTAAATGCAGAGCACATTCAAGAATTCATATTCATAGTGTGCATTTCAAGTGTCACCTACTCAGTGTTCAGACTCAGAGCACGCTCTCTTGGTGCTCCAGCCGTGGAGGTGCATCAAAGCATCCAAATAATTACAGCAGTAGCCATATAATATGAAGGTGGTTTAGCTTGCAAGCACACCGCTCTCTACTCCACGTAGATAAAACAACTCTTCCTCAGGGCAAAATGCACATGACATATTTTCATCTTCTCTTTTCTCTGCCAATGGAACCTTTTCTGCAAATGGACTTTTATTTCGTTTTATTTGGTTGATTACCCATGGCTTGCTATTCACATTACTCCATGATGGTGCTGTAGCTGTCTGTGGAATCTGCTGTATTTGTCACGGGCCCCCATGTAAATAAGATTGAAAATCTCACTGTAGCACAGGACACATTTATAGATCTAATTCAGATATGGTGTGTGCAGTTCTGGAGGCATCCGACTTATTCTTTAAAAAACAGAAATACATCAAGTAACGGGAAATGCAGCATGAGTCAGAGCCAGATGTAATATCATCATGCAGAAACTGATACCTGCTACATGTTTTCTCCCTTGCATTTAAACTTCTCTATTTCAGGGAAACAGAGTATATTGTTGTGCAATTCAAATATTTTTGTTAATCCATTTCAAACATGTATTTCATTAATTTGAAATACATGATTTTTTTTCCATGTTTTGTCTGTCAGCGGCCAACCATTCCTAATGCCAGGGTTAAAACTGCAGCAGGAAGATTTTAAACAGTTTAAAGACCTTTTATACATGACAGCAGCACATTAACCCTGGTGTCAACTTTCCCCAGGAATCATTACTTTGCTCATCACATGAGTAGCTGATTGTAACCCCACTCATGCTGCTAATTGCTCTTTTATGGTTACCTTTTTCTACGTTTCAAAACCCTTTTAACCGTTAAGGTCCATATGCTCCAACTCCTATTCATCTTTCCATGTCTTACATCCTACCAAGTACTACTCTCTCGTGCTATACAGCTCTACTGCACAGAGTCTCTGCAGCTATAAAATATGTTTCTGCACGAGACACCAAAATAGATTACTGCACGTTTATTACAGTTAGTGTAGTGATTCTGATACAGGTGTAAATTCAACTTTCAATACAAAAAGCATCACACTGTAAATACAAGCACAAGCCAACACACTGTAGCATTGGCTGCCGCATCTCATTACCATGTTCATTACTGTTCACCTCAGTGCCCCTCATTGTCCACAAGAGGTCAGACATTAACAGCAGAAGTCATAAATAGTGCACTAAAGACCCCTACATCTTTACGCCCAACGCAGAAGCTACACGTCGAGGTCAGGCAGGATGCAGAGCTTTCTCAAAATGTTTTATGTGATTCAGTTTTATTGTGTAATCAGCATGTTGAGTTTCCTCAGAAAAGGCTATGGAGAAGTGGGTACAGGCCACTGACATGCATACGGAGCAATGTGTGTGAACAGCAAGTCTTTTCGGTGTTGGATCATTTTAATTGTTCAGTTTGCATTTTGGTTGAGAAATTGCTTTTTTTTTTCAGTGAAGATTGTTTACTTTTCACAAGTTCAAATCTACGGCGGGCCTGGCCCATTTGACTGAAAAGTGGTTGTCACGCCTTCTCTGCAGAAGGAGGCAGGTTCATATCGTCACTCGATCCCGTGTCTCGGATACAAACGCTTGGCCTGCACTGATGCTGTATATTTTTTAAGTAGTTGCGCAACTCAACAGTTCACACAGAACTATGGGGACCGGAGTGGGAAGTAGCAAAATTCAGCCCGGTTCTGAATCTGTAATGGCAAACTAAGAACTTCATCTTTAATATTCTGTGTAGACTCTGAAGTCGCGTTTATTTTATTTTTGACTTTTCGGAAAACCTGGGAATATTGTGAGCGTCAATTAAGGTCTCGAGGGGAAGCGTGCTGTCAGTGGTTCGGTGGACTGACTTTACAAGCAGGAATGGCCACTGCAAGGCTTGATTACGTCGCTCCGTGGTGGACATACTGGCTGCACAATTTCCCTCACTTCAATTTCTTTGTCCAGTCGGTCGACAACACTTTCAAACCGGAGGAGGCGAGCTACCAGCAGGTTGGTAACTGTGCTTGTGCGTAAAAGCGCACGTAGTCACAAAATAATCTCACCTGAAAAAACAGAGCAGCTGTGAACCACTTTCATAAACAATGGTAAACAACATATTTAAATGTACACTTCAACAAAAGTAGCTTCAGACAAATTGTTGCTTTGAGTGATAAAAGCTTTTTTTTCTTCCTTTTTTCCCTTTTTGACCGTTTCTGTGATGCATCATTGTTGCTGATGTTGGTCCAAATGTTAGGAAGTAAGAACCCAGACTGCACTTCTCACATGATGACACATGACCTGTATTAACAGAACTGCACTGGAAATATTCCAGGTGGTAAACAACTATGTACTGTGTCTATATATGGCTGTATGCGTACAACTATATTTCTATGCACTTTCTTATGCAGTCTTGATCCATAGCTAAGTTTTATATATATATATATATATATATATATATATATATACTTTTTTTTTATCACAGTGGATGACTCATTTTAACGCTATAAACAACACATTCCCTGTAGGAGATGGTTGTGTTCTGCTCTTTCCCCCATCCTTTTCATGAGAAATTTGATTTAATTGGGGACATGTCTATATATATAAAATATCTGTACTTCCCCAAATCATTTTTGGTAATTTGCGGCCATGTAAAAGTCCCAAACTGTCATGTTTAGTGAGTCTGTTTGACTCCTGCTACAATCTATACTTGATTTGTAATCTATTTGTCTCCATAAAAACTGTATTTATTATCGCACAGTAATATTTTGCAATACAGAATCGTCACATGATATCCCAACAGCATAATATGATGGGCAGAAATTTAATAAAAAGTCATTAATGAAGTTCAAACTATCAGCGCTGCATTATTTAGTTTATAAAAATAAATTTAAAAAAGCTTTGTGTTCATTTGCCTAACAGTAAATATTGTTTCCAAATCATTGTGGACATAATTGTTTCCTGTATGAGTATAGCATTGCATACTGATGTCATGTTGAGCTTGGAAAGATTTGGAAAGATGCCCATTATTTCCTGGGTTATCTTTCAAAATTCATCAAAAATCCGGTGAATCCCCAAGAAATACGAACTGAGTTTATAAGTGTTTGTTTGTGTCTGTATGTAAGTGCATTATCCACATGTTTCACTGTGTGCTCCATTTATGAACACGTAAACCATTTCCAAGGATTTCCCGGATCTGACTGACACAGCCTCTCAAGCTGGAAAAAAAATTATGTTCTTTATTTGACATGCTTATCTAATGTCGTTTTACATTTCCTAAGGCTTTTTTGTTTGGTCTTTAATTTAATTAAACCGGCATCCATACTCAAGGATACATTATACAAATATCCTTTTGCAGACAAAAGTTCAATGACCTTCCGGTCAATGCAGATACTGTAGTAGATTTGTCTCCCTTTCTTCCTCCCGCTCATGCATCCTTGTTGTGGCATTGGAGTCAGTGGAAATTTAAGTGCCTCCGTGTCTAATTACAAAACAATGGAGTGGAAATACTAGAGGAGAGAGCTAGCAGCATTGTGCTTATGAAGGGCCTGAACTGAGTTATAGTGACGGGAAAAAATATATCTAACCAGGGTTGAAACCACCATATACACATTGCGACTCTTGGCTCATCAACAGTGTCCTCAAAAACCAATGATCAGCAAATCATTGGATTAAGGTTTTGCCCTGGGTGCCAGGTAGGGCAGCTCAGCTGGCACCATTTCTGCATTGACCTATTTCATTTAAAGTGCGATTAATTTCACGTCACGGGGTATAAAATCAACTATTTCTTTTTTTCTGTTCAATTCCATTGAAATTGTTTGGTGGGAAAATTTGGGCATGATTGGCTTCTTATTTTAGTTAGTCTTGGTTTGTAAAGAAATGTCCACAAACATGCAGGTGATACAGTGTTCATTCTTGTTTATTCATCCTCAGTCACGTCAGTCTACCTCAGGTTGAATGCCAGATGATCTCGTTTCTAATTGGAATAACCTACCTGATTCATGAAACTAAGCGCAAAACCGGACTCATCACGACATAGCTTGAAACAACGTTTGAACAGTGAAGGACTTTGTTAGAATATTCAAAAGAATTTCATTTAAATTCAGTAACAGTGTCAATGTCATCCAAATAGAATAATTAGTCACAGACATTGTTGAATAGCTCTGCTTAGTCAGCCAGACCCAGACTTTGTGAAATTGTGGGCATTAAAGCTCAAGTGCAAATTATTTGCAAGTAAAATCAAGGCCATGCTGTTCTCTTGAGTGTCTTTAAGCTACTGTAACCAAGAGTTGAATGTTTAGATTTTAGCTCGCTAAATGTAATGTTCCTAGTGATGATCAACACTAGGGCAGCCCCAGTTGGGATTTTTGTGGTACCGATTCTGAAGCCATGCAGAAAGAATCACCCAGCACCAAAACTAATGTTTGTGCAGCAGAGTAAACTATTTTTCAAATGGTTGGGCATTTGTTTTACGATGCTACAGTTCAACTGATGTGCCTACTGTCGTAAGATAGCGTATGGTGTGAGAAATAAACTACTGAAAATTATACCGATGTTAAATGGTCATTAGACATCTCTGTAAGGAAATAAACAGGATTATGAACTGATTGGTGTAATGCAAGAAATGCTCCTGCAAGTATATTCTGCTGCAAATAAACAATTCTGTTTTTGTTTGCCTTGGAGCATGCTGCCAATTCTGTATCACTTTACTTACTACATAGTGATAAAAGACATAGCTTTGCAGAGAATAAAAATAAATAAATTGGAGGACCTTGGGGACTTATCATGGAATAGTCTGAGTACAGAGTGTCCATAGACCGTTTCAAAACAGTATATCACACTTTCTCTACATCAGTGTTTCACTCCATCCTTGAGGCTTAAATGTTTTGTACACTCAGAAATCACAAGACTGGATGAAAGCCATGGTGTCACATGATGCTCCCCTCCCACAGCCTCGGATTGTTTTTATTTTCCACTTAGCCGCAGTACAAGTTCTGCTGTGGCACGTTGCAGAGAAATCAACATTCTCTGTGGGCTCTCTTCACCCCAAGACCTCCAACTTTGATGTCTCAATCCCCTTTGCTGTATAGGCAGCAGTCAGCAGTGATAATGTTGATCGATGGATAGCTGCACACTAACCTCAAAATTATCTGCTGTTTGATCCCGGAGGGTTGTTTTCACTCAGGCTGTCAACCTTTCAGGGTGGGGTCACAACGCCTGACATTTCAAGAGCACACATAATGACTGCCTCTTACTTGTGATATTTCTGGATGTAGTCTGCTGAAAATTTTTTGGTAGACTTATTTTTTGCTATAAAATGGCTTCTTGGTCTTGACTTTAACTGATGGAATTTTTGTCTGTTGCCTCTATTTCTCTCTCCACTCTCCTGCCTCAGTCTCTGGCGCTTCTAGCATGCGTCGGTGTGGTGGGTCTGGGTCTGAGCCTGCTGGTTCTGGCGGTATACCTGGTCTGCCTGTGTTGCGGCCGCAGGGACATGGATGACGACACCAAAAGGCCCGATACCTGCTGTGTCACATGGGCTGCTGTCATCACAGGTCTCATCATATGGTGAGTCCGCATGGTTAAATGGACAATCAATGCCAGTGAGTTTCTTGGTGTAAACTCACAGATACATGTGTGATGACCTTGTATTACCAGTAACTCTACATTACGTTAATTAACTGAATGCTGTTTTTGTTGTGGGGGGCTATTATTGAGGATTCAGCCACTCATTTACTTTGGGAAAACAAGGCAAAACACCACAAGAAAAAATCATCCAGACATTCAGGAAGAGGGAGCTAATGTTGGGTTTGTAATCTGAACAAAACATGGGACTGTCAAAGGAAATTATGCTCAAATTGAAATATGAGTCAGTTGACTTGGCTTTGGCTGCTGTTTACATGTATTCCATAGTTTTCCAAAGTTTTAATACAGAAGAGTTGTTAGATTTTGTTAGTTTCCTCAGATTAGGGACACAAGTTAGCAGTATTGAAGGCTATAACAAAGATTGCTAATTGTAACCGAGGTTCAGCTCTTTCTTTCTTTCTA
The DNA here is from genome assembly GCA_036024295.1 of Nannoperca obscura. NCBI lineage: Eukaryota > Metazoa > Chordata > Actinopteri > Centrarchiformes > Percichthyidae > Nannoperca > Nannoperca obscura. Next base: position 22,241 of record JAVQJL010059875.1, on the reverse strand, counting down.
AAGATATAAATAAGGCTTGTAAAGCTGGTGTATTTTGACAGGCCACACCATCAGCAGGGGCTATGATCAGCTGATGGCTAAGTGATCACACTGCTAAATCCCTCAGCTGATTACTCAGCTGACTACGCCCACCAAAACTTTGACCACTGATAGCTCAGCTTGGTCCATTTAAATGCTCAACTAAACCATAATGCTGCGGGCGTTGGATTTGGCCTTTTGAGTATTGTGCTTTTACAATATATTGTCTATGTGCTTTGCTTCGTTGCTAACAGTTACACATACTGAACCAAAATCTCATATTGCCACAGGTTGTATCCAGTAAGTATCTTGGTTTTACTGCAAATTTATGGAAACCCAAACGAGCAGGGAGCTCCCATAAAACTTTCACGTTGCCTGATGTAATTGTACATTTATGTATGATTTAATACAAATAATCCTGGCAGAAAATGAAGAGAGAGACAAATGAGTCTCCTTAAAGGCTTGATTGAATTGCTTTCAGATCCGCTTAAACTTGTGACATTTATCTAAGTGTGTGGCTTTAACTTTGTTAGCTTTCTGTGTCCATACCAAGCCAACGCTACAGCACACAAGGCCTGTTGTAATGTTAAGTGACTGGGCATGATGCTGTTTAGCAAAGGAGCCCTGTTCTCTGGCCTCTGTTCAGACATCTCATCTCTCTCTGCAGAAGCTTGTTCCAGTGGACGTTAATATATTCAGCTCGAAAAATAAACTACCGCATACGGCATCTAATTAAAAAATCTGTCCATAAGCGAGTATGAGGTTGAACAGACAGTCTTATATTACAGTTTAGTTTTCGTGGCTTAGAACAAGACTTTTAGTGTTGTCTGCGTCCTCTACGTAGAAGTGTACAGCCGTTTGTCTTTTTGCTGTAAACTAAACAAAATGACTATACTGTGATGGAACACATCAATGCTGGTGTTAATAAAGACATTTCTTGGCAAGTTTATAAAAAACAATCGGCATTTCATGTGTTGAAAATGGCTCTGTTTTTAATCAGCCCTGATTCTTGAAAGACCAATGCTGACATTGAGTCAACCGATTGGGACCTCTGTACGTCAAGAAATGTATATTTAAAAAGGCTCTAATCGGTGTCAGTCAGTCGCCCCCATGTCTCCTGACGCACACACTACATAGCCACAAAAACCGTAGAGTTTCTGTTCCTTCACTCGTTGCATTTTTTTAATACGCTAGGACAGATGGGTTTAGCAGAATTTGAGTGTGTAGTTACACTTTAATTTTTAATTCCGTGTTCCTGTTAACTGCCGTTGTTATTGATGGAACTTTTGAGCTGTAGCAGAATCAGCTTAATTGAAAATGTGCTAGTTACATATTTCTGATGGCTTTTTTGGTAAACTGGAACAAAGAAGGCTTTTAGACACACAAAGAGATGCATATAAAAAGAAAAGTCTCTCTTGTATAATATGCTTTGTTCTTATATTATGTTGGGTCATGGGATTTGTATTGGCTAACATGAGCAGAAATATACTTTTGTGTCATTTAAGATCACAATCACCCCATTCACTTTTCCCGGCTTTTAATTTAGCACGATTTTCAAGAGGAATTACATCTTGGTTGCATTGCAGAACTCAAAGAGAAAATAGATCTAAGAGCTGCTACACCTCTCCGGATGATTATTTCTGACCCCACGAGAATGAATGGGGTAAATTAAGGTTAAACATAGAAAACAAATCTAATTTTCTAAAAATCCTTCGTCCCTGTGTCATTCTTTCCTAACCCTGATACAGTTTATTGAAGCAACAATTCACTGGTCTCCACAGATTCGAGGCATTTATCTGATATTACTCATTTATCCAGTGTGGCCATTTGCTCAGCTCACATCATGTTTTGAATACTAAGGTACAATTGTTATCATTGCACAGTCTGGAAAGTGATCCATCAAAAACACAAAATATCCTGGAGTGCACATACGCTCCAGTCTTATTGTTTATTGTGTTGGTTTCTTTTTACACCTCTAGCTGCTGCAGACAGCCTTTTCCACAGCCACAAAAACACTAATGCTTCCCTGGAGATTAAATTGCCCCATGCTGTCCTGTGTCATTACTGTTTCATTACCGTGTCATTAGTGGCTCTTTATAGTCGCTAACATGTCACTAGGTTGGCTACGGGGTTAATGACGAGCTCATTGTCGAGACCGCCACAGATCAACCGGAACACAAATGTGTCGAAAAGAGTAAAGCGAGATTGTTCCATTTTTTTTTACCAGCTGAATGAAGTAATTTTTATAACCACATCCATGTAGGTTGGGTTGTAAGGATTACTATAATTGTCACTTTTTATTTTGTCTCATACTGGATTGTGCAGGGTGTGCCTCCAGTGCCCCCAATCATAACCAGAGGGAACTAGTTTAATGGAGGAGACACAGACAGTGCTTTTCATTATGCTTACAAGGTTACAGTGACAGGATGCTGGCAGACACAAAAAGAAACACACACCTATGCGGGTAAGCGTTCACGGTGACATATCGCACACACACCTTGACAGGATGTATTCGATGCTAAAATGAAATAAGACTCCACATCATCCTGTCTTTGCACTTACCTAACTTCCTTTGTTGTCTTTATCTCACTGAGGAGGATGATCGTGTTAACCTGGCCATGTGGCTGATTTTTGTGGTTCTGCAGCACAGATGGTGTTAAAAGTCCTCAACATATGAGCCATTGTGAGAGTACACTAGGACAGTTTTTTTTTTTTGTGTGAACATCCCAGGAACAACAGCCCTGCTATCTGAGGTGTGAATGATGAGCTTCCTCCTCTAGCTATGACAACTGCCCCTAAATGCAGTTCAAAGTGTTGCTAACCTGCGACCTTCGTGCAGAATGACCTTACTGCAATCAAGTATGATGAAATTGTATCATTGCTCATGTTGCTGTAGACTGTTAGCAGCAGGGGTACACTGACTCCAGGGGTTAGGACACCAATCCTCCCTATTATAGAAGCTCAGTCTGCTGGAAGGTTGGAAATAGGGATCCTGTATATTCCACCCTGATACACTTTTGGATGTTGAACAGAATTCTAATGTGGTTTTAGCCATGAATGGGATGACAAATTTAAAGTTACTGCTGAAAGTAGAGGTTTGATATTGTTATCTGAGAATCTGTGGGTGAGAGAAAAGGGTAAGCGAAACAGATGGAAGTACTAATGGGCGAAGGGAGGGATCTTAAGGGAAGAAATACGACAAATATGAACATTTTGTCTTTCACTTATCAGATAGGAGGAAGAGATGAGTGGAGGAAGTAGCATGGGTGAAAATATATTCTAAGGCTGCAAGATTTTGATCAGACTTCATTAAGACATCCGATGAATACAAAAGTGATAAATTACTTTTTTTACCAAAGATGTCCCTCTTTATTCATGAATTTTTTGAAAACGTTTCAGTTGCCAGCAGCATGTTTTAGTCAATGTTATGAATGTATAATAATAAAGGTATCAAGAGTGAGAATAAGAACAATATACAGCCTTCACTGACAGATACATATTTTCCATAAAACCGAAATGTTTCCCCTTCAGGAAATTATAAATAACATGACTTATTGTCCTCTAATATCCCCATGTGGTCCATAATCAAGAAGTACCACGATAAAACGGCAAATTAATTGTTTATTTATTTATTCATTTAATCCAAACCTCTCCTTTTTCACAGTTCTGCTGTAGGAGTGGGTTTCTATGGAAACAGTGAGACCAACGATGGGGTGTACCAGCTGACCTACTCACTCTCCAATGCCAATCACACATTGGGTGGCGTCAACAATCTGGTGAGAGAAGCATGCCAAGCTCTCTGCAATCGTATCAGCATCATACACATTGGAGATGATTTAGATTTTTATCTGTTGCATTTTCAGATATTTCCAGTTGAATCTCTGCGAGTTGACCAGGCAATGAATGTGACATGAATGTGTTGTCAGAAATGTGAATAACTGCTTGTACCGTGCTTCTTTTTATTGTGGCTTTTTTTCAATTAATACCAAAAACATTTTATTAGCCATGGTGGCATGGCTTACTCCACTTGGAAAACAATGATTCGCAGCTGGTAGACACCAGAACCCCCCACTCTATTAATGGGGTTTGCATCTGTCTCAGCAGCAACTCCTCACCGCGGGGGTCTGTATCCGCTTTTTGTCACAGTGAAGGAATTGAGGTGACTTCTGCCTCAGGATTTGTAAATGGGGATTTTTTTTTCTATACATCTCTTGACCTGCATTCAGGAAAGTTATTTGGGAGGCTTAGTGTGTGAGTGTGTGTGTGTGTGGAGGGGGGGGGGTAGAAAAGAGGAAGCAAAGCAAGGGAGTCAAACAAGGCGAAGCAGTAATCACAATGAGGAAGAAGGGGATTAACTCCCATCTGCAGTGCATTAATGGATGTTAAGCCACTCCTCCCATCTCTCTCTGTCTTAACATCTGTACTGTATATGTGTGTGTGTGTGTGTGTGTGTGTGTGTGTGTGTGTGTGCACGTGTGCATGGTCGTGTCAGTAGCCACTTAAACCCCTCACATGCACACATATTGGATTAATGTGTGGACACAAACGCATTTGCGCAGGCATACTGACACTGTATATGAAGAGAGAGAACAGATTTAGACTTAATCCATTTGTAGCTCACACATTGATTTGCATGACACAACTATTTAGGTCATGATGGACAAAGGGATACTTATAGTGATACTAAAATAGCAACACTTAGTTGCTATTTTATTACAGTCCTGCCACAAATCATACAAAATCATGAAAGTTATGTTTAGTTTTTGTTGAAACTATTTTAAATAGGTGTGGATTCAACCCTCATTGATATACTTGTGGTGGACAAAATATTAAAACATCACTCATTGTAATGCAATATAATTCAGCACCATCACAAACCACAGCCTCCAAAATGACCATAAAGTTGAATAAACTCCTCTCTAAAGCGGTTTCAACCAAATGATAAGCTTTTTATCAAGGCAGTATATATGTCAAGGCTGCTGTATTGTACTACACTAGGTTCAGCTTGGTGTAACAAATAACCTGGGAAAGAGGTGCAGTTTGCAGTACAGCATTTTCTTTCTGCTGTAGGAAGTAAATGGGATTCAACTTTGATGTTTTCACATCCTTGCTACTGACTTTCTCTGCTGTATCTTGGTATCGATTTGCTCCTTTAGCTTCATGATGTTTTTTATGGCTGCATAAGAAACTGGATGGGGATTCCCCAGGGAAACAAAGGCATTCTCACTTGCAGAGTCATAGCTTGATGTAATGTACTCCACTTTCAGAGCTGATGAGTTGGCCTGCTGTCCATCCCATAAAGCTAAGGCTACCTAGGCTACCTTGTGATTTAGAGAGTCATTTCTCCACTGATCTTTATTGGTTTCCCAAATCCTTTCTTGGCACTTTATGTGTGTTTCTATTAACTTGGTTTAAAAAGTAATCACTTTAGTACTTTTCTATACCTTAATGCCTTAAATAAATTTCCTTTGTTGCATTTTACACACCGGGTTGATATCCAGTAACGAACAACAAGAGCGAACACATTTCTCACAAGGCTTCTGTGAGGTTAGTGATTTATAGTAGCAGGTGTTTGACTCTACTGATGGCTTGTTAAGGCTTTTCTTATCATAAAATATGCTCTCTCATACTCTGCGAGAAATCATCATGTGTCATACAGGAAAAGACTTGATGAAGAGGCCGAGTCTGTCTTTTGTCTGCAGGCATTCTTTACTTCAGCCTTATTTCCAGCGTAAAGCTAGCAATATTAAGAGCTCTTCAGTGCTGCCCAGAAATAACGGATGAGAAAACATGGCAATCACACTTTATCAGAATGTGCGCTTCAAATTTAGATCCATGGTTACACTTTTATATACTCTTTGAAAGTGAAAGCTGTCTTGTGATTCTTGGAACAAAATGATTACTGCTTTGTGCACCATATATAATTTCTTCTATATTTCTTTTATATATATATATATATATATATATATATATATATATATATTAGTATAGGAAGGTCCAGTACGGAGGATCCTCCTTGTGACCTGCTTACAGTTAAAGTGAGCTTTAATCCATTTTAAGAGAAGACGGGACAGTCCAGATTAGGGAAATGTGGATCACCCAGAGCAGCTAGCAGATGGATCCCATTCCTCAACACTACCAGCTTGCAGATAAGATCCGGGGCATTGTGGCAGGAGTTATGAGAGATGATGCACATAGAGGTGGGGAGTGAGAGCAGTTTACTGGCAATCACATACTCTTCCCCCTCCTGGGAGTTCTGGAGTGGAGGATGGGCCTGTATCTTTGCCTCATCTCCTCATGCATACTCGTCCTGGGGTCTTGCTTACAAACCATCAGAAGCATGCACTCAGTAGAATTTAATCAAGAGTGTTTGAGACGTTCCAGTGTCAAGGAGACTGAGATGTGTATTTTATCTTCTTTGTGGTGAGTCTTCATAGAGTGGGAATGCACAGTCTAACTCTGAATACTTAAATGTGTTAAATGGGTGTAATGGAGAAAAGATGACTGATAAAGAAAGTGGGATGCTGCAAACTACTTCAGATTAAGATACAGAAAGCAACATCTGTTCAGAATTAGTGAAGCCTCCCACGCGGTGCAATCTTAAAAATACTGTTCAAGTGAAGTCATTGTGGTGTGGGTGGTGTGTGTGTGTGTGTGTGTGTGTGTCCTTTTTAAAACTTGGGTCCTCTTGCAAAATTCTTGAGTTTATGAGGTCCCTTACAGTATATCTGCTGTTCCTACAGTAGAACTAAATTATTTCTGTGCAGAAATTGTAGGTGTTGTTTCTGAACTTCTCATTTAAAAAAAGAGAACTGATCACACAAATATTAAATCCACAGTGTCAAAAATATTAGCTGAGATTAATTTGTTTAGTGTTAGTCCATGTATTGAAAGTGTATCCATTTTGGAGTGACAGCAGGTTTTAAGCACATGTTTTCAATATTAATGGCAGAGTTACCCCTTTGTTTACATTTGAAGAGTGGATTGCACATTTAATGCATTTCTTTCCTTAAATAACTGGTTTTGGTGGGTCCAGCTATTTGTGCCTGTGATTCTCAGTGAAGTGGCTACGGTAGAGTAACTGTTTACCTCCCTGTAGGCATCAGGCTAAAATTGACCTGTTCCTATCTCCATTGATGCTGTGAAAGTGCAGGCGTTTACTGCATCACATTGTTTTCCTTCAAACAGAAAAGTAAAATGTATTTACTGTTCTCCACAATACCTCCTCCCACTCAGTTCTCACTATCAAAGACCCCTGTGATAACAGGTCTCCCCGGTATTGTTATCAGTATTCCAGTCTAACATTGTTTACCTGAATAAAACACATGGTTGAGGAGAAAAGTTAATCTTTTCTCGAGGGAATGCTCCTTTGGTTCTTTCACCTTTTGTCTATATTTTCAATCTTCTTTTTATGAATATCTGCTTTTTATGAATTTATTTATGTTGCTGTTTCCTTCTGACCCTGTTTTCCCATTGACTCCTCTTTACCCCCCCTTCCCTATTCTGTTACCTACTATTTCCTATTTTTTTCTTCTATACACTTATCTTTATTTTATTTTTTAGGTTACAGGATCTGTGAGCAATGTGGATATCGGACTCAAACAGCACCTGGAACGGCTGGATGAAATCTTTGCCACAAAGCCCGACTACCTCCAAGCTCTGCGCTTCATGCAGCTGATGGTCAACAACGTCATCCGCGAGCTGATTGCTCTGCCGGATATCAGCAAAGCCAACGTTGACTTGGCAGCCATTGCTGACCAAACCGCCTTCATTGAGTATTACAGGTACGTGGAGCCTTAGTTACTCCCTTGGGGTGAGTGACATTATTTCATATTTCATCTGTGTGTGGTTGAAGTAAACGCGCTGCTCAGAATGGGACTATAAGTGATCCAGACCAGACACAGAGCAGATGGGATTTTATTGATCTCCTCTCCGGAACACAGACCGGAAAAAGCAATTTTTCCTGATTGCTAAATAAATGAATGCTGAAATTGAGCTTATTGCCCACTGTGCAGTTTGAGCTCTAATGCTTATTGCTTCCACAGAATGTTATGCATGGCAGAGTGGCTATTAGACCATAAATGATCACTTTACACGCAGACCATTGCTCACATTAATTGCAATTATTATTTTGATGTGATTCTCTCTTTGAGAACTGTGGAAAAGTATTCAGAGGCCAAAACTGAAATTCAATAAACAGAGAAAAAATAACAAACCCAATCAACAACAAGTAGTTCGAATAAATAAAATATCCAACATTAAGTCAGGAATGGGGGGACTAATTTATTAGGCTCCAAAGGCTGCTACTCCAAACTGTGAGTGTAATTTGAAAGCTTTTGTAGCGTGTTTTATTTTTGAGCACATAAATACTTTATAGTGCTGTTTTGCTGTGAAGTGTCAAATTTTCAACCTGGTCATTACCGTGCTATAATAGTCATGTCGACTAAGTTGGAAAGAGACACTAACAGAAGATAGATTTAGGGTAGTATGGTGCCCTCTGCAAATTAATTTGTTTGATACATATTACAGGCACAAAAATAATCAGGGACCAGGGCGTATCTGCATGTGTGAGCTGATGTCCTCTCATCACAATCCTCCCATAAACCCTGTCTGCCCCTGCAGGTTGTAGATTTAGTAGAAGTCATTTGCAAAGCATTCTGAAACACGTTAAACAAGAAGTGCTTAGACTTAGCCTAAACTGTTTTTTGTTTACTTGTTATGAGGCTCATCTCCCTGTTTTCATGAACTTTTAATGCAATAAAACCCACTTGCTCTGGTTGAATCAACATACTTATATAATGGTCATGTATTTTGATTAAAACTATAAATGTTCATGTAACATGCAACCCCCTGTAAATGTATGTGCATGGGAAACTCTGGATTCCTTCCCGCTTGATGATCTGATCTATTACGTCTGCTAGTCATGCCAGTGGAATATTCATAAAGTGCTGTTTGCTGTGTTGTATCATCACAAACTGTTGTTTTATGAAGGCCACACAATGTGGACACTATGCCTAAACGGGCATTTCAAAGAAAGCTTTAGTGTTGTTGTTTTTTTAATTAATAATGTATATAACTTCTTACTTTTGTGAAGCAGTTTGAAACACAATGCTGTTTCAGAGGTGCAAAGAAAGTATGGGTGTACAAAAGTACTTCAGTGTCAGGATCCAAATGAGCAAAGAGAGCAGATGATTCGTGATGCATGACCTCATGTCCTGCTGGTTGCAATGTAAATCTATTTGTAGCTGTAAGTGCGTGCCTGCAAAATTATATAGCAAAAACTTCTGCATAGCTCAGTAGTCAAGGTCCAAAGGGGGTCTTTTTATCTAAAAATTGAAAGTTGAGTGGGCTCTTTGTCTCTAATGTTACTATAAAACCCAACTTAAATGATAAAATAAGTCATTATTTGTTTAATTTATTTGATTGATCATTCAAATTTAGAATTTTTGAATTATAACTAACAAACGTTTCCATATTTTCTTATATACTTCTTATTGAAGCAGCTATGGTGGTAAATAATGACAGTTGTATCACTGGTCGTGACTCACTGACCTTCCTATGATTAATTTCATGCATACATATGTCCACAGGGTGTGTTGTTGACACCAGATCTTCTTTTGGAGTACAGTTGCCACTTTGTGCATTCTGACACCAATCTCCTGGGTGTTGATAGGATTTCATGAAGCCATTGGGCTATGACCAGCCTGTGGCAGGGCTTTATTGATGAGCATCAAATGTTGTGGCCAACCCAGTGTTAATTGAACAAGGGGAAAAAATTATCCCAATATTATACCCTCTCTTCCCTATCCTATTTCTGAATTCATCCCTGTCCCTGTGCTCAGAGAAGCAGTTCTATTTATGCAGATGAGGTAAGGTGCAGTCTCCTTTAGTGTTTTTCTCCATCCATATGCCCTCTTCTGTGAGCAGAGGAATAACCAGTTTGCAGTTTATTTTGAAAGTCAATTAGGGTACCTCGAGACTCCTTCACATAGCATGGAGTGAATCACATTCTCTTGTGACCTTGGTATACACATTTACTATAATACTACAGAAGATATGCCACAGCACATTCATGTCAATATACAGCATCTTCAGAATTCACGTGTTTTGTGTGACGTCCTGGACGTCAATATTTTTGGCCGCTGCTAAAAGATTTACTATGCTACCGGGGCTTGTGAAGTTAAGAATGAGTCATAAGCATTCACACACACACACACACACACTCCAGGCTGACTGTAGGCCATTCCTGTGAAGGACATTTTCAGATCTTTAAAAATTAATGTCTATGGATTTGTGGTGTTGAATTATTAAACCAACAGGCTGGAAATTACCTGAAACAGATGGGCTCTAACTACCAGAGAAGAATGCTGATGTACAACACATGGAGATCTCATGCATTCACTCCCGGACATATGTTGAGCCAACACTTCCTGAGGCCTGTACATGTATGCTGTCCAAAGTGATCAATCAGGATTGTTATACTGATGCTTCATTTCTCTGCCTCGTAGATGGCTGACCTATCTGCTGCTGCTGATCGTGGATCTGGTCATCTGCCTGGCCATGTGCTTGGGGATGGCCAAGCAGTCTCGATGGCTGCTTATAACGTAGGTACCCTGAGTGTGCATGAGGTGGTATTTGCTTTTCGTCTTGTTTCTGAGGTCATCTCATTGGCCTCTGTCTGGTTTTGCAGACAGACAGGACACCAGTCAGCCTCTCTGGCACCATATAGCAGCCCCAACGATAGCATTAGATCTTAAAATAGCACTGTCCTTATTCCTCTCCTCAGTGACTAGCCTTTTACTTTCACAAACAATTAAAGGCAACCTTAAAGTATTACACGCTCGATCAAACACAGTGATCAGTTTGCTGAATGTAATTTTTTAATTCTCAGACTAGATCAATAACGCTGATTTCTCTCTGAACATTAGAAAATAAGCTCTGAAAGAAAGCGAGATTAGGAGGAGGAACGTTTAATTGAGTGAATTGCAACCAGTAATTTAAACCAACACTGATGTCAGACAAGCAAATCCACTGTCCAGACTTCCCATCCCATTTGCCCAATTTAGTGCAGCCTACGTGTCAGTGTTAGCAGATGATTCTCGCTCTTAACATCCCTCTCTGATGGTTCTCAATAATGCCTATTGATCGCAAGAGCAGGATGGGTCTGCTCCCTCAACTAATTATTAAGTGCTAGCAGGCTGCTTTATTGGTGCTTTCAAGAAGGTCCGAGGAGTGAGTTGAGAACAGAAGCCCTTTGCAGCCCTTTCACATTCATCGGGGGGGCGTTCTAATTTACAGCACTTTCTCCAGCTTCTGCCTGTAGTTACTAAGAAATTGTGGATAGTTGTAGGAAGAGTTTTTGATGTTTTTTTAAATTAACCACCTACGCAATGTTAAGACCATGTTGAACTCTTGACTATTTTTTCAAATAAAGGGGGCCGATAAAACGAGGTCGACACACTGAAGCTTGTGGCAGCTTTTGATTGACACTCAGTGCATAGTGATTGAGAGTTAATACGTTCATGATTGGCAGAAAGTGCAGCCAATTAAACAGTTGCTAGTGCAATCCAGCCCAGCAGAAATGACAAAAGACAGAGAAAAGACAGAGACAGAGAAAAGTAGCAGTAGTTGTGGCCTTGTGAGACCCGTATTGAACAATGACTTTGCTTCAGTGAAGTTTATTTTTGAATAGAATAAATCTGTTTTTTAGAATTTTTAAGTTTAGAGCTACTAAATTAATTCAGCAAAGCATCATGAGTCTATCTTTATATCACCCCATAATAAATTGAATTTCAGCTGTATGGTTTAATCTATGATGCACCAGTACAAAGCGTGAGTTGGGCATCTGTCTGCAGGCAGAAGGAGAACAATTCTCAAGCAAATGCTGAAAAGAATAAATCAAATTAACAAGGTCATTGGTACTAAGGCAAACTGATTCATCTGCTTCTATCCATGTTTCTTTGTCTTTGTCTATATCTCCCTGTCTCCCATTTGCTGTTTTCCACCAGGATCATGGCTTTTGTAGTGCTGTCTCTGATCCTGAGCTGGGCCTCTCTGGGAGCGAGCACTGCTACAGCTGTGGTGAGAAAATAAAGTCTTTATTAAAAAAATCTTGTCACACTTGAGTATTATTTATATATTTTTGAAGGGACCCTCAGACGCTCTTGCAAACCACTTGGTTCTTTTTTTTAACCTGCAGCGTTAAACCCATTGACATCATGTTGGATAGTGATGGTTCTTGTGTTTGACTTCTCACCTCACGCAATTATTTCTGGAGAGCTTACCACCAATTAATATATGTTCTTGGACATCTTTCCTGGTTAAAGAGTGTCTTTGTATGTTCGTTTAGTTTACAGTGGGTGCTTTTCTACGGTCAGTCAAGCGGTAAAGCTGATTACAAGTCCCCAGTCTTAACCCCACCATTGTAAACACAGCTGTTTCTTGCATTAATTACTAGCTCTGCTTTCTTATAAACCTCTTCTTCCAATGTGCTCAGCTTTATTTCTCTTATTTCTGACAGATTGACCCTAGCTTCCTGTCTGTACAACATGTGTTCAGCACATCTGGGCTTAGTGTGTTTAACAGAGAACATATTAGGGACAAAGAGGAACCCTTTGCTTCCAGCCTGCCTCAATCCCTAATGTCCACTGTCTCCTCTCCTCGATCTCCTTGCCTCCTGTAGATTATCCCATCCGTCTCACAGGATTTTACATCTGGACAGCTGTTTCAAATGAGGCAAGGGGAAGGGAGAATGAAGGGGGGTGGGCTGTAACAGCAGATTTTAACTTGAAATTAAATACACGGGTATGAGACATCTCTTTCTTGTGAATGTAGAGCTTCCCTGCAGTTGTAAAACCAGATTACCAATAGCTTTAGTTTAGCTCATGATAGTAGAACATGACCCTGCGTTAAAACCTCTGAACTCTCCGGCCGGCTTATCCAGAAGAGTTGAGTAAATCTTGTCTCTAGCATTCGTGCATCTCTGTGTCACTGTCAGACTGTTACGTCACAGGTAAGCTGAGGTAAACACCAGTGCTCCACACACAAGTGGATTATCAAAAGACGCGGCCTTCAGCAATTTAATTTAAATATGGGACAGTATGCAAAACCAGTAAACTTGTTGCACCTGTACATCATTACTCTAAAACTGCATGGTGCAAAAACATGGTGCATCTTTAAGGTAGACTGTGGTGGTGTCCTAGAAAATCTTCATAAATGTATACATATTTGATGAGACGCAGCATAAACAAAATGTCCCCGCCAGTATAATGAGATAGAGATGAAGGGTAACATCCTAGCGCGTGCCTGACACGTCGCTGTACAGTTTTTGCTGAAAACTAATGTGATTGCAGTCGAGTTTAGAGATATGTTTGTTATCGGACATTGGGGTGGAATAAATCTAACCTTAGAGAGTAAAAAGGAAGGTTATGTAGCCCTATTTTGTGTCTTGTCTTGCTTTATATTCCCATGTGTTTAATTTTGTTGCATCTTGTATTGCATCATTTTTTTTCATTGATCATTGCTTTGTCAGATTGAAGCAGGTTTGCGCACTGTAAAGTCCTTTTGAGCTTTGCTTCACAGGCTGTAGAAAGACACTTTTTGATTGGGGCTGACATGAAAAGCAATGGACAGAAGGCTATATTAGGAATAAATGGCATGAGGCTTTGATGTGTGATTCTGCAAGTCCAACATTTTTTGATCCCTTTGAACTTGATCAATTTGAACAGCCGCCTGTTATTTTCCCCAGCTGTTAATTATGAATGTGTGTGAGAAATGATTCTGTTAGTTATTCTTTTGCTATTTGCCCTTTTTTTTTATTGGCTTCTTTTTATGTTCTGGTGAAGACTAAGTGCATAGACTGCGTGACCTTAACCCCCAATTGTTTATATACACACATTATCTGCTCTCCACGGATGAACTAGAAAGCATGAAGATATTTAGTAGATTTTTATCCATGATCAGCAAAACATTGCATGCTCTACGTGGTCAATACAGCATGAGGTCTGTTGCTACTTACCTCACATTTTCTGTGTGCCTGTTTAATGCATGTGTATGTGGAGGTGTGTGTGTGTGTGTGTGCTTGCGTGCCAAGTTGGTGCATGCACATGTGTATTGCACATGTCTGTGGGCATTTGTGTGAATGCTGTCATTTCACAGGCTCGCACGCTCTGCAGTTAAAGGGTGCTAAAATGTTGTAAAACAAATTGTTTGTGTTTTTTGAGAGATTGTCAATAACTGCCCAGTGTAAAATCAGTTTTACTTAAATTGGATCTAGTTCATGGCATGAATAAATGCTGTGCTCCTTTTGGTCTTGTATACTTGCAAGATTACAGCATGTTGTTGTTTTCCCACAGGGCACCAGTGACTTTTGTGTGTCTCCAGACAAGTTTATTGTTAACCAAACCAAGGATTTCCTCAGTGCAGGTAATTTATCTCTACAAACAGAATTGCAAAGATGCCAGCTCTCTGTCACTGAATGTTGAGACACAATGCTAATCTTTCTCCCTGTCTGCCTATTTCTCTCACCCTCCAGATGTTGCACACTATTATTTGTTCTGCAGCCCGAATCTACCAAACCCCTTCCAACAGGTATTGACAAAATGTCCAAAGCCTCAGCTGCCTGCTTGCACTTGTAGTTGTTTACTCAGAGGCACATGCTGGAAAATGTATTGCTATTCTAAAATAATTTTTTCTTTGTTAGATGCCAGGCAGCTAGATCATTATCAGGCTCTAATCGGCTGTTCTGAAAAATGAGCCCCCAACACTAATTTAATTACTTAAAGTGATAAACTTTGATCAAAGAATTTTCCTTTTTACTATGTGGGTCTCAAAAAAATGTTGCCATATCTTTTACCATGTGCATAATCTCTGCCTTGGGGTACTCTCACTAGCAACGTTTTTCTAGTTATTTATTCAGTTTATGGGATATAATGCATAAAGGCAGCTATTGCAGATAGGCAACTCATGTTATCCTGATTTTATTTCTGTGTTTCTAAGACATCTGCCCATCACGTCTTCCATATGACATGTTCACACCTTCCAAAGAGGCTAATTATGGGTGCTTGAAAGGCAGGTGCATTCATTATTGCCTCAAAAATAACAATAGAGATGACACAGCTGTCACACAACCTCAAGAAAAGTTTGTGCATCGCAACCCTGGAATTGAATCCAGGGCATCTAAGGCAGCAGACTAAGACATATAACCTTGTACAATATGCACAATACCTCCAGTTTTCTTTCATTGTATTTCTTGTTTAGAATTGGTTTACTTCTGCATTGCAAACGTGGCGTTGGAGCTGTAATGAAATATAATTGTGCAAGAAGCATCAGGCTAACAGTTAAGGTCATCTTACTGCCAATGACCAGGTGCACCAGATGATGATGTGGTGGTGGTGACTGGTAAACACATACATAAACTGGACGAGGAAGTCAGCCTCCATGACCACCTAATCTATCACTGAACCCAGTGTGAAGTTGTGGAGCAGAGAGTGTGAATTTCATGCCCCCTTTAATTTCTCGAGTAATGCTCCATCTTCCCACCACACACAGTTCCAATTCTTGCATGGTTTCATGCAATTTAAGCCAGTCTGATCCTTCTACTTCTTATGCATTATACTGTGTGTATACTGTCAGTATTTCTTTTTTACATGAGTGCTTTATCGTTGTGGCATGCATTGCTGGGAATTTCTGGTGGATAAATCCATGACCAATAATTATTAAAGCCCACATGCTTATTTACCATCACAGTATCCATTTAGGGATTAAAATGGTGCTTGTTAAGTAGGGACAAATAATATATTTCTCCGATGGCCTAGTTGATATAAATACTGCTTTTTTGTTTCTGCTTAAGATTGGGGTGGTGGGAATGGGAGGAGGGGCAGTGAACGGTGGGCGAAAGGATAATCTGGGCCTATCTGTCTGGAAAGAAATGTGTCCTATGTTAAGCGCATTACAAAACCTTCCTTAATACTAAATTACTTGTTGACATGCCGCTCCCTAACAAAGCTCTCCTTAATGCGATCCTCTCATTGTTTGTGCGTGTGATGGTGGTGGGTGATTATGTTTTCACAGTCTTTGACAATCTGCCAGCGTTCTCTGACCACCATGCAAATTCAGATCCAGGGCTTGCTGCGGTTCTCGGTGCCCATCTTTCCTACTGCCGAGGTAAGTGGCTGGCTTACAGACTATTACACCAGACTGTGGAAAAGTGTTTATCATTCTCTTTTATACCTTGTTATACAGAGAGACCTTTTGGGAATCCAGCAACTGTTGAACTCCACCGAGTTCAGTCTACACCAGCTAACAGCCTTGCTCGACTGCCGCGGGCTACATAAGGTAAGGTCAGACACTGACCAGGACACTTTTGTAGCATAGCTCAAAGCCACTTAGAGGACCAATTCATTTTCAACTTTATCTCTATGTACTTATAGACATGACATGCTTATATACACCATTGCAGTTGTCAGTACATGCTCTATCTCCTAGACAGGCTCTATTCACCACCGCCAGTTTTTCCTCACTTATAGTCTAACTTTACTTTTGCAGGTTTCAGATTGTCAGAGTTTTTATCTGCAAAGAGAATAAGACATCTCAACGCTGAAATTAGTCTTTCTTGCTGCTGTGACTGTTACATCCAACTTTTAGATCAATAGAGCCTTCATATGACAATTGTGATAGCATACACTGCATGTAGGTGTGTCATTCTTTAACAAAAGCTTAGCGATAAGGTATGGCGGAGGCGTGAGGGTGGGTCTAAGCTATTGTCACATCAGGCTCGGATTGGGCATTGTATTCAAAATGTCAGCAGGGTGGTAGTTTAGTGGACGGGGAGGTCAACATGTATGCCAGTTATAGTGCTATTAGTACTATTTACATTCAAAAGTGAGGATGTTACACTTTAAATAATGCTCAGTAACAGTGACAACACACACAACCACCCAAATGTCAAGGCTTGTTAGCCGTTTCTCAAATATAACAAGCAAAGCAAAGAATGCATGTGTAACGTGCATGTCACCAGAGTAACATTGGGGTCTCAGCATGGGGAAAAAAAGATAATAGATAAAAGATACTGTGTTTAAAGTCTGTGTAAAAGTCTGGGCTCTGCATTTCCGCCATTATCTCTGCTGTGAAAGGCAGTTCACATTTATAATGTTGTTTACAGTCCTGATATAGACCTAATTGGCCCTTTTTAAACAAGTCCAGTACACCTCTTGATCCAGGCCACTGTCACACTTGGGCATTTTAAATTGTTATGTTTACCAAGGTTTAAAATGGCCATTAGTGTGCCCACGTCATGTTTATCTGTAAACCTCATAACTCAAATCATAATTTTTTAACTACGGTTTACTGATTTAATCTCTGTGGGTTTAGATGAATAGATAAACACACAATAACGCATTGAAGATCTTTTTGAAACAAGGACTCGTAAGGATTTGTAAATGTTAATATTTTTACTGGACACCGACAATTACTGACTGTACTATAAACAGTATATACTTGTGTGTACATTCTCCTAGGACTACCTGGATGCACTAATGGGTGTGTGCTATGATGGGGTGGAAGGACTCCTCTACCTCTCTTTGTTTTCTCTGCTGGCTGCCTGCGCACTCTCTGCCATGCTGTGTGCGATTTTCAGACTGTGGACACTAATGGGCAGCAGGTCAGCACCAAGCAACCCCCTTATCCCATTATGTACTGCTCGCAATGCACTCCCGCAAAGCGTTAACGCATGCACTCTCTCTCTGTTTCTGTCTTTGCCTCCGTGCGTGTACCACTTTCATCCAGAGACAAAGAGTATGATGACATAGATGAGGAGGACCCGTTCAACCCCCAAGCGCGGCGGATATCTTACAACTCCAGAAGGTCCAACATACACAGTTTCTGTAGCTTTACCAGCAGCCTCGGTAGCCAGGCCAGCCTTCATCCACCTCCACAATCTGCTTCCAATGTCATGCCACCTCCTGAATACATGTAAGATCTGTGGATGTTGACAGCATGTTAGTATTTGTGTGTTTCATCTCTCACCACCTTTCTTTCCCTCTCTGTCACAGGAATCAGTCCATGCTGTTTGGAGGGAGTCCTCGATATGAGAACGTGCCGCTGATAGGGAGAGGATCCCCACCTCCTTCGGTGCGTTGGCCCTATGAGACTCTAGTGTCCATAGTGTGATGGCTATGGTGGCACTACTGACCTCAACACTGCTGCAACACTAACAGAAAGCATGCATAGCAGCAACATGAACATAATACATATGCACTGGATAAAACTCCACACTGTCAACACTTAGTGAGGGGTGTAATGTTGCTTTGCAAGTGATGGAAGACTGCTCTCTGCTGGCCATTGACTGAAGTGCACAGATTTTTAGCCCTGAGACATCTCTGTATGCAAACACACACTCTCACCTTTTAACCACTGCCTTGGAATTTATTTCAAAATTATCCAAAGTAATGGTTAGGATGAATGCATGCATTTACGTATGTGTGAAATAACTGTTTTTGTTGAATAAAGACAGTGCAGGTATCTATTTTTAATGGTAGAGTTCGTAGTCTATAAGCTTGCGGTGTGTCTTCAGAGCTGAGGCTAGACATTAGATAGCACGGGTAAATCCACAGTTAACTTAAAAGAAAAGAGACTTCACCTAAAAAACTTTTTCTATTTGCATGGCTGACTCAGTGCTTGAACTGCATTCACAGCGTGCCTAAAGACTTGAAACACCTTAAGAAAGAGAGAATGTGGACCATTATTTGACTTTGATATATATACTTTGTTTTTGTTCTTGAAACTTTGGGACAGATATTTGTAGTAAATCAGCAACACTACAGTGTTATGTAGAGGGAAATATGTGTAGTTTTTTTTTTTTGGTTTGTTTTTTGTGAATCAGCTCTGCAATGCATTTTACTCACGCTTTTATATAAGCGGTTTCTCAATGAGGTAACTAACTGCTGCATATTAACCAGTGTTTTGTAACTAACCCTTTTTGTTATTTTCATTTTTTTTACTCAGACTTTTAAAAACCGTAAGTTTTCTATTGTCTAATTTCTTTCTGATTAGTTTGAGTTCATTTTCATTCCACTCCTTAAAACACACTGTGGTTTTTACATCTGTAATGACACTTGATATGCAGGATATTCTAACCCATAACCCAAAGACCCTCTTAAAACTCCATACAGTACCTCAGCTGTGTGACCTTCTGGTACTCTTTTATCCACAGAGTGTTACATGTGAGTGTAACTTATTCTGTGACCCCTAACTCATGCCCCTCTGTCTGCTCTTCATCTGCTCTTTAAGTCCCCGCTTCATTCAAGAACCGTCCCCTGATTACTCAACCTCTTAATTAAAGAGCAGCTCATAATCAAAATAAATAATCCCCCAACTTGGATCAGATCACACCATTTAATGTTCAATTTGCTCTGTTTTAAGATGTGCACATGTGCTAAATTGTGTTTTTCATTAATTTTCCTTGCAGTATTCGCCCAGTATGAGGACCACCTATCTATCTATGACTGATGCCCAGATCAGACAATTTGGGACTGACTTCCAGGTGTAGCCTGCTACCTGCTGAATCCTTTTCAGAGCAGCTGTCTGAGACTCTAAGTTCTTACCAAGGAGGCTGCCTTCACGGCATAATCCTGTTTACAGGAGCTGCAGCCAACTGTCCCAATCTGAGACATGAAAGCAGGCCATATTGAGGCAATTACTTCAGTAACACACCAGTGCAGTGCTCTGAAAGTCCTGCATGCAGTTTTGAACCAAGAGGGCCTGAGCAGGTTCATCTCAAGACTGTTGCTGATGTTGTCATGCTGTGTGGAAATACTGTTGCTCCAACGTAAGCATTTCTGTGAGCCAAGCCAAGGACCTTTTGAACTGATTGGATCAAAAAATTGTGTATTGCTTTTGTGTATATTCTGGTGGCCTGCATGGATATGATCATCAATATGCTCAGTAGTTTAATGTTGAGTGAGATGGCTGAATATGACACATAGAACTTCCATCATGGCATTTAGATTTTTTTTTGGTGCAAAGTCCCTGCTTTATGGTGGTAATTTAATTCCTTCATATTTTAGGCCTTCTGGTAATTTTTAATG
Source organism: Nannoperca obscura (assembly GCA_036024295.1). Lineage (NCBI taxonomy): Eukaryota > Metazoa > Chordata > Actinopteri > Centrarchiformes > Percichthyidae > Nannoperca > Nannoperca obscura. The sequence goes on along the minus strand of JAVQJL010059875.1, from coordinate 2,139 downwards.
GTGCTATATAAAAATGAAACTCCATATTTTGTCAATGTCAATGTCAATGAAAACCATACAAATGTTATATTTTTGTTGCAAACAGCCAAGGACACTGCTACATTGATATTTGTGATCTGTGTTTTATTTTTTCTCTTTCTAGGTATCTAACTGCCACGGGTTTAAGCATCTTAGCATTTTAGTTATAATACAGTCCTGCTGATCAGAGATGGGTAAAATAGCTGTAGCAGAAGGGTTTATTATAGTTTTGCTTCATTTGGAGTCTATATAGCAGTTGCATGTGGGGACATTCTCATGGTCAAAATAAGCTCAACAGAATGGGATTCAATTCACCTCCAGGCATTTATTGCTGTGCTGTGACCCAGCTGGTAAAACATGAAACAAAAATGCAGAAATGTAAAGTGTTCTCACACCCATCTGCCCACAGTATCTTGTGAATGAGAAATTGTTCTCTTGAATGTTGGAAGAAGCTGATATATGCTGTTTACTGTGTTGGATAATGTATCAAACTAAAATAATGTTTGACCATAAATGCTGTATTCAGACGTGTGTGTTGTTTTGTCATTCTTCTTCATCCTTCATCCATTCAATATACAACAACGAATCATTTTATTTCATAAGGATACTCTCACATTGGTAGCCTAGAATAACCAGTAGTAATAGGTTTAGGCTACTTGGGATTTTGAGTGTCCTGTACCTATTGATGTCATATCCTCAGCCAGAACCATAATTCAAAAATAAAAAAGTGTCTCCGCTCCATTAAACCTCTTACAAATAACTCTTGGTAGGACATGGATGGCTGCAAAAACAGGGTTTTCAGTGGGTGCTAGTTGCTCTTTACAGCACAGCATAGTACAACAAATTAAACAACATTGACAACCATGCGTTTAAATTACAGACCAGTCAAACTAATGTGTTTTTTTTTTCAAGATGGTGACTTAATCTGATCAAAACAAAACTACAGTGGAAACTTGTATTAAGTTCAGCTGTGATAAGGTTGAATAGATCGACCCGCACGTATAGCATCCCCGTCTTCCTGTTCAGCTCAAGTCGGATTTGCAAGTGTCGTGATGCTGATCCTGGAACCCCCGAGGAGTCGGGAGCAGTGTACCTGCTGTAGGTCATTTTCACGGCTGATGGGATTTCTCATTTCCAACATAAATGTGATTTTAGGAATCTGTTGGTAGCCTATACATGTGTCCGGTATTGTCACAACTCATTGTCTTATTTTCTTTTTCACCGACGGTAGAACTAATGTGTGCCGCTCACATCAAACTGATATATCGCGACAGTTGCGATGTGGCTGGTCGGTTTGTTCCAGACTGGAGAGAAATCAACGTTCTACCGGTTGTCCTGCCCCGCTTGCCGTAGGAAACACGGAAAAGCTGTGGATATGGTGGCTAGTCAGTTAGCCTACTAGCCATTTTGGGCTCTTCGTTATGATGGCAAAATGTTCGGTAAAAAGCGACACTTTGACTGTTGGTGAAGGGGGACGTGGAGGGGATGTGGCTAAATAATGGGAAACGTTTTTGGGAGAAAGGGTCGACCTTCGCGTGTAACGGAACAAGACAAAGCCATTTTGGTGAGCTGATAGCGGATGTAGCAGCAGATTAGACCCGTTACTTGAACACAGGTGTTAGCTGGCTGCACGGCGCTGCGGCCACTACAGGCAACGTGCATTGATGTTAGCCGATGTGTTAAACATTGGATTTTACTGTTATTCACAGTTAGACAGGATTCCTTTAGTGGGACGAGCTGAGTGTCGACAAACATCTGTGACAACAATTGTAACTAACACTGAGTGGGGAATATAACCCGCTGTGCATTGCAATACAGTATAAAACATGCCATGTAATAAATATTACTTTGGTGAAACTTGACACATTGTCAGATTTTCGGTTATTGAGCTCTATTATGTTTTGACCGGTCGCATTATCTTAACTCTAATTATTGTACTGTGCCTATTTTTCTGGTCACTCTGAGTATTTTGCATATTAGTCAGCTAGATTTGATGTATTTCTTATTCATTTATGGTACATTCATGGTACATATAGGCTACATTGTTACTTGTTAAAATAGACCTGACTTTGTGGGGGGGGGGGGGGGGGGGGGGGGGGGCGGGGGGGGCGGGGGGGGGGG